>CM055268.1:56783102-56914812 GCA_029237695.1 Conchocele bisecta
CTAAATAATCACTAATTTGTTTATTTCATGTATATTTTTGCTTTGTGAGTATAGTAGAAACCCCTCTAAACCGGACACAAATACAAGTTAGTGCTACTTAATTGCAATTGGGTCCATTGCCGTTTATCTCCGCTGAGTATGTCTGTTCGTGACTGCAAAGCACCCACGCGTGTCTTGGAGTAGTTGTCTGTCCGATTAACAGTGGAACCTCTCTAAACCAGACTCCCTGGGGACATCCCACGGTGTCTGGGTTAGAGAGGTTCCACTGTATAAATTTGAGTGATGGAAGTGTATGTGGACATATGCCACTAATAACCTCGATATCAACAGTCACTAGCCTTGTATTATATTTATCCGGTAATGTTTGACGCTACCCGACTACTGCTATTACTTTTAGGGGAAGGGGCCAAGTGACTTTGGTGTGGTGTGGACCTGGCACCAGGTCGGGTTATTCTAATTTCAGGGTTGAATATATTTGATATCGATGTAAATATTCCGTTCTGATTTTGGGATTTTATTTCCCCCCAATGCAGCAGGCTAAATGCGGAATCGAACCCGTTGGCCGGGCCTTAAATGACCATAGCTGTTGATAGGCCGTTAAACACCAATAAACAAACAAACAAACAAACGTTACCCGATGGTCAAATATAAAATATGTTTTGTTGAAAAGGACGTAGACTTGTTTTATGTCGTTAGGTAATGTCATGCCGTGACGCCATTCGACCAATGTAACGTCAGTTTTCAATTTGTTTTTTACACAAGCATTGACCTGATACGACGTTATATCAGTCAGTCAGCATTTGGCCAATACAAAGCTTGTTACTTGATAAATGCCTATATAGTTAACCTCCCTATGTACAACAGGGTTGTGTTTTTTCTGAAGGGTGTGGCTTTGGGAGCAAAAAGAAACTTGACTAAACAATCCACAATTTTAGTTTTCATACATTACATTTGGATCTTAACGCTTTCAATACTACATACCTTTTTAGCAGTGTTTGCAAACAGTGTAGATCCAGATGAGCCGGCTCATGACTAGCGGTCTCATCAGGATCTGCACGTTTTGCAAGTAATTTATGTTTAGAAGAAAAACACCCCTTCTTATAAATCGGTGAGACAGTGAACATGTTTACGTTACACACTCCTGCACTTGATGTAAACCGAGTATGAAGAGAATCGGCCAAAAACTGTAGAAATAATTCGCCGGACAAGAACAAATA
The DNA here is from genome assembly GCA_029237695.1 of Conchocele bisecta. Taxonomy (NCBI): domain Eukaryota; kingdom Metazoa; phylum Mollusca; class Bivalvia; order Lucinida; family Thyasiridae; genus Conchocele; species Conchocele bisecta. Next base: position 56,784,320 of record CM055268.1, read on the forward strand.
TATTTTACAGTCGAAAAAAGGGCATAACTACGGATGGATCAGTGCCACTGATCCATCCGTAGTTATGCCCCTTTTCGACTGCGACAGTGGGACGGCAAAACAATTTATGTTACGCACTCCTGCACTAAATGGTTGGGATGTATATCGCGTATGAAGAGAATCGGCCAGACATGGTAAATTGTCTACTAACGGACAGACGGACAGGGTAAACACAATATGTCACCTACAACTATTGTTGCGGCGACATAATAATGGTCACTTTCTGAGTGCCAAAAAGTCATTACTTGACAGAATTATTTTGCACAACTTTAAACAACCCATTTGGCATAGTGGAAGAACAGAACAAGTCAACATATTTTTTACAATTTCACGATTTATTTAAACAAAAATAAGAATAAATCTCTAAACTTAACAAAAGAAAAATTAAAAAAAAAAAATATATAATTGCATACACGACATGGTCCGACGAAACCATGCTCATTTCCAGTGAGACCAGTGTAGACCCAGACCAGCCTGCACGTCTACACTGATCACAAATGATATAAGCTTGGTATTGTCATATTAACCCTTAGACTGCTACACACAACAATTGTCGTCTGCTGTTGCTTTTATATCTTGCCTTATTTATCAATAAAAACATGGTTTGACAGCACTCCAGAATCATTTCCAATGGAAATGATTCTAAATTGCTGTCAAAGCATGTTGTAAAGTATTCTAAAGTGCTGTCAAAGCATGTTTTTGATGATAAAAATGGAAAATAAACAGCAGACGACAAAAAAATTAAGACAGCGGTAAAATATTTTAATCTCAATAGGTTGGATAAGGCATTATAACCATTTCAACACCACATGCCTGTATAGTGGTATTGGCAAATAATGTAGATTCAGATGAGCCGGTTCGTGACGGGCCGTCTCGTCAGGATCTGCACTTTTTGCAAGTAACACATTCTTGAGTAGAAAAAAATGCCCCCTTTTCATAAATGGAATAGTCTGAAAATCATTTTGTGATGATTGGATTGGTCCGGAAATGAACATATACAAATCCATTCCAGTTGCATAGGGAGGGGTGAAAGGTGTAAATACATACAATGTGGTCACTATATGTAGCCCGATACTAGAAACACAAATATTTGTTTTATACAGATATGCATATCACGCTGTATGGGCGGACAGCCAGCGGTGGGTACTCACAGCTTGTCCTCTAGTTGCGAACGGTAACTCTTGCAATGTACTCCCATACCGTCCGTAGGCAGTTACGATTCCACTCATAGGATTCCTCTTCAGAATAGCGAATCAGATCAGTGGTATTGGGCTATTTTCATATGCAAATGAGGCATGATATGTTTTAATTATTTATACTAATTAAACGCATCACCTGAACAAATTATTTTTTCGACAGATTTTAAAGCATGATCATTGCACATCAAAAAATAAATACAGAGAAAAATTAGTAATGTCCGTTAACATTTTAATGAAACACGGTTATCGCCCCTGATATCAGTGTAGAAATTTAGGTCTGATATAAAATGTGTAATAATGCCAATCAATACGTGGGGTTATGGTGAATGAATGTTTATTTTGACAGAAAATGACTCAGATTATGTCTTTGATATAAAGGACAGTCTGTGTCTACTGAGTGGGCATATACCTTTAACTTTTACATGTTGAATTTGGCTGCCACGGACTGGGTCACTTGTTAATTATAGCATACATTTACTTTATCAGGTTATCTACATATGTCATAATTACTTGAATATGGTATTTTCATAATATTAACACTCATTTAAGTTCATAAATGTAGAACATAGTTCACAACCAACTGATAAAGTGTGAATCAGATCTGATTCGCTATTCTACAGAGGAATCCTATGTTTGTTTGTTTGTTGGGGTTTAACGGCCTATCAACAGCTATTAAAGATCATTTAAGGCCGGGTCAATGTGTTTAGTACTAAATCCCATATATTACCTGTACAAGTACATGTACATGTTCAAGTACATGAAATGGGAAGAAAATCCCAAAATCAGAACTGAATATTTACAATAACAAAACTATATATTCAGCCCTGAAATCAGAATAATCCTGATATGATGCCAGGTCCTCGCCACACCAGAATCACTTGGCCCCTCCCACAATCAGTAGGATCAGTAATAATCTTACTACTTTTATAATTGGCAATAACCCAATTCAACTAAAGAGCCAAATATAAAAACTTACCGGAGGGCCAAACCAGGCAACTAGTGATTCCTATAAGAAGGAACCACTACCGTTAATGTACGCCGTCTCGTTCGCCCGACCGACCACCCACTCAAAAAGTATGCTTAGCTACATAAGTATGCTTAGCAATTTTGGTAAAATCGGCTACAGAAGAGGAGTTGCCCAGAATATTATATATACAAGTAATATGTTCAATGTTCCACCAATATCGAAACTACATGTACAATGAAAAATGCAGCAAAATGAATAAATACAAAATGCCTGTTTCCAATATAATTAACATGATTTTGTATATCAAAATATTATTCTAGTATATAAATATTGTAAGTAAGTAAGTAAATTCTTTATTTAAAGAGGGTAACCAAGTTGGCGAACACCAATCTTCCCTAGGGCCCTCTCAAACACAAAAACAAAAACATATTTACATATTTACAGTGAACAGGTTATGGCATGTATAAAACAAGTGATGCAACCCAACTGCACCAGCTACACGTAGCTGGCAAACGTTGGGTTGCTTGCAATTTTAACATGATAATGTATGACAAAACCGCGCATATTGTCTCGGACACGAGCAGACTGCAGATGCTGACCAACCCGAAACTCATGACAAAATACTAATATCCCGATAGAGTCCGTTCGGTGTAGACATTAGTGATTAAATGTTAGTGACTGGATAACGAACAATAATGACCCAGATTAGACTGTGCGTATGCGAACGACGGTCAGGGTCAACATCAATTCGTCGAGATTTCCCAAAACAAACGACGTCACAATAAATAGGGTCATTACGACTGTTTTGCATGTAATTTATGGACTGCATTTTTATGATACTGATGGTGGTGGTGGGTCCATTTAATGACATCTACTGACATTTCATCCATGATGAACATTGAGCTTTAAATACATTTATGTTGCTCGCATTTCGAATGTTTAATGGAATGCTGTTCCATATAATTGCACCAGAGTAAGACAGACTACCTTTAAATAATTCTGTTTTAGGTCTAGGAACATGCAGGGCCTCGTTTTGTCACAGATCGTAGTGTTATGTTAGTGTTCTCCAGTCGTGTTGATTGCATAATAAACATTTCACTTAAATATGCGGGAACTAATCCATTGAGGGTTTTGTACATTATTTTAGCTTTCTGCAAAAATATAGTTTCATCAAAACTTAAAATTTTTAGTCTTGTCATTGCTGTAACTAAATCGGAATACTCGGTACCAAGAATAATTTTGCATGCACGCCTTTGCAACTTTGTAAGTTTTGCTCGATTTTGATTTGATGAATTAGACCAGATAATACAAACAGTAGTCGAAATGAGGCTGTATATTAGCTTTGTAAAAGAGCAATCTATGCTCTACAGAGAGGAAATAGCTACTTTTTTAGAAATAGAGTCAAAATGGTCATTCCAAAGCAGATTTTCATTATTGTTTAGTCCAAGGATTTTATCGCCAGTAGTGACTTCCAAATTTATATCATTATATGTTAAGTAAATTTCATTTTTATCCAGTATTGTTCTTCTCTGCCTGGTTGAAATAAGCATTACTTTTGTTTTGCTAGTATTTAAAAGCATACCATTTGTTTCGCACCAGTTTCAGTTGATTTAATGCTATTTGCAAATTAGATTCTACCTCATTAATGTTACTCTGGATATCATAAATGGTTGTGTCATCAGCATATAAATCGGTTCCTGTAGCAGACTCGGACATTAATAAATAATAGAAATAATGTCGGACCTAGTACAGACCCCTGGGGCACGCCGCATGTAATAAATATATCTTCTGAGTTTGCACCATTAACTGAAGTTACCTGTTTTCTTTGCTTCAAGTATGAATTAAACCACATTAATGTTTGATCACTAAATCGGTAGCAGCTAAGCTTTTGCAAGAGGATATCATGATCTACCATGTCAAATGCCTTTTGAAAATCAACCATTACACACCCAGCTAATTTTCCGTCATTTAATGCATTCAGCGATTTTTCTATAATTAGTATTAGAGCCGATTCTGTTGATTGGTTGCGCCGAAAACCACTTTGCATTCATGTAATAAATTGTAGCTATTTAAAAAATCTGTCATATGTGTATTTATAAATGTTTCAATTAATTTGGATAATGTGAGTAATATTGAGATTGGCCGATAGTTATTTACTTCGTCCTTTGCGCCGCTTTTGTATAACGGAGTTTACCTTTGCATTTGTCCATACATCCGGGAAAGTACCAGTAGCTATACTTTTGTGAACAATAATGCTTACGCTTTTAGCTATCACATTTGCAGAAACCTTTAAAATAAAATTCGCGGTCCTATATTGTCTAGACCTGTAACGTTAGAAACATCAAGACGAGACAAAACATTTAGAACATAATGTTCACTTACTTCCGGAATTTCGAAAACAATGTCATTTAGTATTTTGAAAATTTACGGAATTGCGCAGCCCTTCAAAGGTTGATGGCTGAATCGGACCCTTTATTTTTGAGGTAACATTAACAAAATAGTTATTAAATAAATTTGCCATATCATCAATATTTGAAATTAATTCATTTTTGTCATTTTTCACACTCAGTATTCCACCGCTCTCGTGCGAATTCTGTGATGCACCATATTCCTTAAATATTTTCCAAATTTTCCTCGGATTATCTTTACCAGTTTCTATTTTACGAGTATAAGTTTCTTTTTTAGATTGTTCGATCATAGATGACACTTTGTTTCGCAAATATTTATATGCATCATAATTTCCGTTTAATTTGCATTTATCCCTCTCTTTCATACAGTCTAAAATTTCACTTGACAACCAGTCTGGTTAAATTTTCTGTTTTACCCGGTGAGTTTTTAGTGGTGCATGTCTATTCACAATTTCAAAAAATAAGTTTGTCCAAACTTCTAGCATGGGATCAATGTCGTTTGATAGTAAAATAGTTTCCCATGGAACACGTGGAACTCATTCATAAAATCTAGTTCATTAAATGTTTTAAATGAGCGATATGTTATTGATTGGTGTAAATTCTTCTGATCGCAACTTGATAGTTTTTCTATTAAAGAAGACGCCATAATGGTCACTAATATGTAAGTGTTTCACATGTACTTGAGATATATTCGTTTCATAATTGGTATAAATGTGGTCAATTAGTGTCGCTGTGTTTCCCGTGACTCGCGTTGGTTCTTTTATCAGTTGATGTAATGAAATTTTACCAGTCAATGTTTACTTTATCATTTATTAGATCCGTATTTAAATCTCCTAAAATAATAAATTCTTTACCCGTGTTAAGTACTTGATCAATGAATTTTTAGAATCTATCGATCATTTCATTAAATTTTTGAGTCTGGTGATCTATAAATAGATCCGACTAAGAATGATTTTCCCATATTCGGGGTTATCTCAAGCCAAACGCATGATATACCATGCGATTCCAAGACAACGTCATGGCCGCTTGAAGATGTTATTGAAACCGATCGTGGCCATAAATTAAAGAATTTTGACGTAAAACCAGTGAATCTATTCCATCTTCACTCTATAAATATATATGTACATGTTGGTACTTTTTAGACAGTGACAGGCACCACTTAAACAAGTAATTACTTGTAGACAATTACACGTACTGACAGTTACCAATAGGACAGTTATCTATGGAAACAGTTACTTACAAGTAATTTCTTGTAGACAATTACACGTAATGACAGTTACAATAGGGACAGTATCTATGGAAACAGTTACTTACAAGTATTTCTTGTAGACAATTACAAGTTAATGACAGTTACAATAGGGACAGTTATCTATGGAATAACAGTTATACAAATGTACACAACCGCCTTGCATTAATCTTGCCCTGTACCATATTTCACCAAAATTACAAAGTACATGTTACTTTTCTTGATAAGTACACTTTGAAGGAGAAATGTTCAATTTAATTTAAGGATACACTTATTAATGATTACTCCCTCAAAGTACACTATGCTAGATAAGTATACTTTACAATGTTCGTGAAATAGGCTACAGATAATCAACGTTTGTAACATATACTGGCAATACAAACTCGCAATCAAGCAATTTGATTGTCTGAGCCTGTTCTGTAGCACAGCACAGGCTCGGCCAATCAAGATGCTTGATTTCAAACACAATATTCAAGTATTTTGAGATTGACAAATATTGACGAGATTAGCACAGGCGGTCACTAGTGTAGTTCTAAATGTTACAAGATATTTAAGCAGTTTGATACCATGGTAGCGCCAATTTTGTGTTATGGTTCAGGGGCCCGTTTCACTAAACTTTGTACGACTAAAATGTTTGTAAGTGCAAATTTAGGATCGTCTGCAGCCTATGCTCAATAAATGTAAATCCAATAATTGTTTACAAGAAAACATTGTTAATGTGAAATTTACAGACTATCATAAGTTTGCACTTAAGAACATTTTAGACGTACACAGTTTAGTGAAACGGCCCCCAGAACTCTGGGGCTATGAATATTCTCCATTGATTGAGAATGTGCATAATACGTTTTGTACAAAGTATAAAAAATTGCCACAAGATGCTTTAGACCATGCATTGTCACTCGGGGAATGTGGAAGATAATCGCTATGCAGAAACTATTACTGCAACTGTGTGAAATACTGGTTAAGGGTTAATCACATGCGAAGTAACAGATTCCCTTGTATGTCATACATGGTGTTGAAAGGTCTAGACGAGGCGGGCAGAATGACATGGGCAACGAAGGATAAACCATTATTGTATACATTTGGGTTTGGATTATCTGGTTGGTACACAAAGTCAGTGACAAACATATGTGATTGCTTGTACACTGACTAAGATGGCCGACATGGCAACTCCATGCCTTTTGTAGGATATAATAGGGAGAGAATGTTCACATGTATGTTATGCTTATATCCCATCACATTTACGAAACAATTATGCATGACTCATTGGATGATCAGGGGCCCCACGGGTCCTTAAGTATGATCGGGATTTACACTGTTTGTCATATGATCATTGAAACAAAATACAATTTGACTTGCATCCAGTATAGTGGGACATTTGAAAATGTGTATACTTTATATGGTGTTTAACGGCCTATCAACCGATAAGGTTATGTAAGGCCGGGCAAACGGGTTCGATCCCGTTATAACCTGCCGCATTGGGGGGAAAATCCCTAAATCAGAACAGAATATGTACATCGAAAAAAAAAATATATTACCCTGAAATCAGAATAATCTGACCTGGTGCCAGGTCCATACCACACCAAAGTCACTTGGCCCCTTCCTCTAGGGGTATAACCAGATTCAACTGTTGTGAGGGTCAAACCAGGGGGCCGTTTCACTAAACTTCTTACGACTAAAATGTTCGTAAGCGCAAATTTAGAATCGTCTGTAAATTTCAATTGATGGATTTACATTTATTGATCATAGGCTGCATATGCAGCCTATGCTCAATAAATGTAAATCCAACAATTTATTTACAAGAAAACATTATTAATGTGAAATTTACAGACTATCATAATTTTGCACTTACGAACATTTTAGTCGTAGGAAGTTTAGTGAAACGGGCCCCTGGTCTCCAGTCGGAATTCCGGTAAGGATGAACCCCGATCGTTAAATTACAAATCACATACTCCCACCTGCCACCCACTACATGATCTAGTACACTATGTGCATACACTTATAATAACATAACATCAAGCTATTTACAATTAAGTGAATTACACATAATATCGAGTTATTTACATATAAAATCAAGCTCTTAATATTTACATGATTGGTCCACAATTTAACTTACCACCTTTGTAAACACTGTAGACCCAGACCAGCCTGCCCGCACAATCTGATGAGGGTCTACACTGTTTTCCATACAATCATTGGAACCTAATTCGATAGCAAGCAACACAATCTGGATTATGATCAGGTACCTGGCTACACATTGTATAAATACACGCCAACCGGTAGCTGAATAAACTTTACACAAAATAATTTCATTATGAATCCTTGTAATATGGTCTATACATGTATTAACCCTTAGACCACTACACACAAAAATTGTCGTCTGCGGTTGCTTTTATATATTGCCTTATTTCTCAATAAAAACATGGTTCGACAGCACTTCAGAAATGATTCTGAAGTGCTGTCAAAGCATGTTGTAAATATTCTAAAGTGCTGTTAAAGCATGTTTTTGATGATAAAAATGGAAAATAGAAAATAAACAGCGGAAGACAAAAAATTAAGATAGTGGTGTAAGGGTTAAACTATTTACATAAAGTAATAATATGTGACACAGAAACTCAGGCTATTTGCACATAGAAATTACACAATAAAATTACACATACAGATAAAATCAAGTTCTTAATATCAACATTTTTTACAATATTGGGCCAAAATCTAACAAAACAAGACTTATCACCTTTGCATAAACTGTAGACCCAGACCAGCCTTTGCTGATCAGGGTCTACACTGTTTGCCATACGATCATTGGAACCTAATTCGATAGCAAAAGCAACACAATCTGGATTATTATTAGGTACCTGGCTACACATCGACTAAATACACGCCAACCGGTAGCTGAACAAGGGCATCATTATTACGAAGCTAATCCACTCGCTGGCAGTCTTCCTAATAAAACAAATTATTGAATAAACTAAAAAAAACACATTTGCCTTACAAACAAGGTGAACATAAGTCCTCAGTGACCTTGACCCTTGGGCGGTCAGATTTGACTGGTATGCAAAACAAAGCAACATCACTAGACGCACATTCTGGTAAAATATTTTCAAAATTGGTGAATCGGTTCACAAGTTATTGAAAAATGAAAGGCGTTACTAACGTACGTATGCACGTACCTGGACTAACGCTATACTAAGTATACCTACTCTCTTGCTTATCGGCGAGGGGATAATAATAAACTTTAGATAATTAAGTATCTTAGGAATCCGTATAATATGATAATGATCTATTAAACTATTTACATACATCATGAATATGCGACATATGAAGTCAAGCTACCGTATTTACACATACAAATTAAGTATCTACGTGTATATAGAGAATTAAGCTCTATAATCAACATTTTTTACATAATTGGGCGACGATCTGGCAAAACAAAGCTTATTATATGATAACTATTGGAAATAAGAAAAAGCATCAAGACAATTGTAATGTTATTATCAAAGGAAATATTGCACAAAATGAGTAACCAGATTCAACTCTCACATACAAGAAAGCCAAAGACGTACCTGAGGGTCGGGATTATGGTAAGGATGAATCCCGGTCGTCAAATTACCCACAGCATGTGCCCCACCAACCACCACCTATCCATAATGCAATTACATGTACATCTATCTATACATGCATATGTAAAGAAATACAATGTGCCCGCATACACTTTTCAATTAAATTCCATCCCCTAGATACGCGGATGTGACTGGAGAAATGGGGCTTATGGGATTTGGGACCTGTATAGATCCAGATCAGCCTGTGAATCTGTATAGTCTGAGCAGGACTTGGGGCCGTTTCATTAAATTTTGTACGACTAAAATGTTTGTAAGTGCAAAATTATGTCTGTAAATTTCACATTATCAGCTAGTGTTGTCTTTATTGAGCATATGCAGCCTATGCTCAAAACATGTAAATCCATCAATTGATATTTCCAGACGATTCTAAATTTGCACTTATGAACATTTTCAAGGTGTATGATCACGTGGTACTAACAACAACAACAACAAGTACCGATTCAAAGTACGTATTCTTTTATAGTGTCCTTATTACGTAACGTATTTTGATGACATATGGTGTATCAAACGCGTCTTGTTAAGCCGCATTTGGTGGTCTCTGTATTTTCGCCCAAACTTCTGCCGTTTTTGCGAAGATTCAATTTCCGTGTCTCTGACACGGAAATCGATTCATCGCAAAAACGACATAAGTCTGTGCAAAACTCCCTAGACCACCAAATGTAGCTCATGAAGACGCGTTTGCTGCGCCATATTTCATCAAAATATGTTGGATATTAAGGAAAATATTAAATAATACTTACTTCGGAGTGGGCGACGTTGTTGTTGTTGTAACCACGTGATCATGCACCTTGATTGTAGTCGTATGAAGTTTAATGAAACGGGCGCCAGCACTATTTGCCATTTTACCAATGAATACCATTCATGTTTCAAACAATAAATATAGATAGCTATCAGGCTAGAAGAGTGTACTATCTACACCCGTCACCGATGCAATAAGCCCCATTTATACAGTCACAGCCCCAAATATAGAACGCAGAGTTAACATCGTCAATCTAGCAATTAAGGTACAAGATACAATTATTTACTGTTGGTTAGTGTAAAACATATAGCATTAGCTCCAGAGCTATTTCCAACAAACAACATGAAATTAAAAATGATAACAACAAATGACAGTTGAAATTAAAGCGCATACATGTATTTTGTTAAGATAATCTCATGGCATAATATCACAAGTCATATGAAAATACATAAAAAGGTGATTGTTCCAAATAAGAATACTATATTCAAGGTGTGGGATCACATGGTTTCCAAACCCGAGTTTCCGATGTGACATAATCTGTGACATCATTTTTACAGTAGATATCTTTCTAGTTCCGATAAAATACCATTATTCCTAGTGCCTACATAGAGGTAAGGCCCACGTACCATTTATATCTTACATTCACGTGCTTTAGTTGTTCTTTTTACATTGACAGTAACCGATTCTTCATCCAAACGACATAATTATTAGACTAAAGCCGCCTATGCAATAAAGGGCAACGTGTACCACATTTGCTGTGGTATATTTCATAAAGATATATCGTTCCATTAGAAAGATATTAAAGGAAATGGGCGCACCCTGATTAGCCTAGCTTAGTTTTCAGCCTGGTACGGACTCTGCATGTATAATACTGATCATCTGATGGTTTTATTATGCGAACGTGCCGTGGGGCTTAGCTCTATGTAGGCACTAGAAATAATGGTATTTTATCTGAAATAGAAATTGAAGATGAAATTGAGGCACATAAAGCTATATTATTGTCCTTTCAAATAAATACATTGACTGTACAATGAATACAAATGTTTTTGTTTTCTACATGTCTAAAACAGTATATTACACATACCGACCGCCTGTACAAATGTATATATTATAGGCTTTGTAGACAGAGTGTAGGACATAATCCCTCCCGGACATAATCCCCCCCATGTTTTTTTACACAGGAGGCCAAAATCCCCCCCCCCGTCTAAAATACAGGTAGGACATAATCCCCCCCCATTCAGATTCACGGTAGGACAAAATCCCCCCCGCTATAAATTAGCAGATAGGACATAATCCCCCCACCCCTCCCCGTTGAAATGCGGCCTAGGACATAATCCCCCCCCCGTCCGCAAAAACATGTGTAAATATGCGAGTGTGATTATGTAAATCCTGTATTTTAAAATGAGTGAGAAGGCTTGAGTGAGATATCTCATAATTATCATTATTAGGATTATGTCCTACCTGGGTTTTTTATATGGGGGGGGGGGGGATTTTGTCCTACCTTGAATCTGAATGGGGGGGGGGGATTATTTCCTACCTGGGTTTTTATATGGGGGGGGGGATTTTGTCCTACCTTGAATCTGAATAGGGGGGATTATGTCCTACCTGCGTTTTTATATGGGGGGGGATGTCCTACCTTGAATCTGAATGGGGTGGGGGGGATTATGTCCTACCTGGGTTTTTTTCGGGGGGATTATGTCATACCTTTATTTTAGACGGTGGGGATTTTGTCCTCCTGTGTCAAAAAATCATGGGGGGGGGGGATTATGTCCGGGGGGATTATGCTTGGCCGACTTTGAATGCTGGCGAGTCATTGGTCTCGCAGCAGATGTTATTCCTGTACGGCTGTCTCTGGTCTGCTGTCGACGTTCTTGTTTCTTTTGACATGTTCTCTTTGGTGGAAAGTTGTCTGCTGTTCTAATACAACCACGCTCCTCGTAGCGGCGGACCAGTTTTCCAAGAATGTCATCACATCGCAGTAAGTTCAAGTTGCCTATAAATACAAGGAATCAAGGTGTGACTAGCAGGATGGCCACAGAATTTTAAAGAAATAAATCCCTGATTTTTACTGATTTGCCATGATATTTTTGTCACTGGCTAAATGTATGTGCCATATTATGCATTTGATTGTATTGCTATATAATGGCCATACAATTTCATAAGACAATTGCAGTTTAACACGTACAATACTGCATGCTTTTAATCATCAACTATATGCAGTCGGTAGTTCTATATGAAGTAATGCATTTCGGGACAAATAAATGATTACTACCTCAACGAATACTTAGCTAGATAAGTATACTTTGCAATTTTGATGAAATTGGCTACTGATATGAAAAAAAATCTCCTACCTTTTCACTATTTCTCCAGCCATAAATGTTAATTTCCTGTTGTAAATGTTCACCCTCTGATTTTGTACAATCTTAAAAGTCATTTCTGAATGCAAATGTTATGATATTCTCAAGCAATTTAAGTACCGGTATGTGTCATTGCCATTTTCACATACTTGGCATAAAGTCTGGGTTTCAGAACACTGGCTCCATGATTAGAGTGTGAAAGTAAGCTGACCATTGTCAACGTGTCAAAGTGTCATTTGTTTGCCCTTATTGGCAGCTGTCGGAGATAATGTGGTATAGTATTGATAGGATACAACGTATGTCTAATATTTGATGAAAAGTACCATTAAAATGTCTTGACGAACGGCCTGCACTTTCACATCCTAACTCACTTTTGTGTACCAGACTGACAGAGCGTGCTAACAGATCATGAGCCAGACTGGTCGCAAATAGCATAAGCTCCAACCAGTAGCCGATTTCACCAAAATTGCAAAGTATACTCATCTTGCTAAGTACACTTCGAGGGAGAAATTTTCAATTTAAGGATAAATTTATTAATTATTAAATTTTGAAAGAAAGTATTTTCTGACCAAATTATTATACTGAATTTATTACATTAGCACAGCCAATTTGGCTGTGATAATGTAATAAATTCAGTATAATCATTCTGCATACTATTATTATCAAATATATGCAGTGGTTAGTTCTATATGAAATAATGCATTTCGAGAAAATAAATGGTTACTCCCTCAAACTATACTTAGCTAGATAAGTATGCTTAGCAATTTTGGTTAAATCAGCTACATTATCATACACTCAGTACAGTCAACCTGTAGAACGTGGTAAATGTGAAATTGTAGTCTACTGGCGGCCGTTTCACTAAACTTCGTACGACTAAAATGTTCGTAAGTGCAACATTATGATAGTCTGTAAATTTCACATTAACTTTTTTTGTAAACAATTATTGGAGTGCATATGCAGCCTGTGCTCAATGAATGTAAATTCATCAATTGAAATTTCCAGACGATCCTAAATGTGCTCTTACCAACATTTTAGTCGTACAAAGTTTAGTGAAACGGCCCCCTGTTGTTTTAAATGGCGTCTTCTTTCTCAATAAAAACATGGTTAGACAGCACATAAACATGTATTTGTCTGCTACTTATCACATTTTCATGCAATGTTCATAATTTTGTTTATCAATAAATGGGTACATGCAAATAAAATAATTGTTATAAAATCAACACATGTTTTATTTAATTATTCTTTTATTGTTTACTCATGGCTTAATGGTTAGCATGATTTCATAATTACATTCAGCAACTCACTGACTACTGCTTTACTGCAGACACAACACGAAGACAAAACCGCGTGAAGCTCCTAAAAAGCTTTATTACAAGATATGTTCAGCAGTGCACACGATGTATGTGCATAATAAGCAAAACTAACCGGATTTAACAATGATAGAACTGAGTGTTATCGCTGACGTAGTAAATGGAGCAGTGTTCAATCAAAACAAGTTTGCCACACCACTGTTAATCGCGAGCGCATCAGCAAAAACTATGAATGATATATTTAGCAAAACCAGCATTTGCAATGCTGGTTATTTTTTTTTAATAATATAATATAGTTGACATATAGTGTTAATAAGCATGTAATTAACTTTGCTACGCTTGGTACATATTGATCGTCTTTTTATTTTATTAATATTTCTTTTGTGGGTGTTAAAAGTTGAAATTACCCCATTTTATTATATGCAGATCTAGCTTGTCTTTCATTGTGGCTATTTCTTTTTCAATATTGATTCGTCTTTTCAAATATTTCATGAACAAGTTAAATGACAATTCTTGTTTTACATATTTACATTTAATGAAGAAATACTTTGCAAGTATGATAATGAAATTAAATTGTTTAGCGATAAGGTTTGTTTGGTTTACACCAAATGAAATCGTATTAAAGTTCATTTCGTAAACCACACCTCTTTCATTTAAGAATGTTCTTAGTTGTAACCATACATGTTGTACGTTTGGGCATTCCCAGAATAAATGTTTTATATTTTCCACATTCATGCTGCAAAAATCACATAAACTACTTGGTACCATGCCACAATTAAGTAATAATTTATTTGTGCCTATGATTCTCATTAAATATTTATACTGAAAATTCCGTAGTGTGGTATCTATTGTAAATTGCATACAAGTTGTGTATATATTTTTCCATTCGAAATTAAAATCGGGAAATTCATTCGTCCATTTCTGCTCTGATTTTATTGATTCTATGTTTTTTTTGTTTGTTTGTATAGTGTATAGAAGTTTATTTGCTCCATTGCTTGTCTGTACTTTTTATAAAATAGGTTTCAGAGTTTGTACGGTATTTATGTTTTCTGTTTTAATTTTTTCTCTCCATTGCAGATTAATATTATTTACTAAACCTTGGTATTTGATAAAATCATCTGCCCTTATATTATACATTTCCGCAAAATCATTAAAACCGATAAATTTGTTTACTCTATAATCATATAACTGTTCTATAAATTTAATACCCCTGTCGTGCCAAGATTTGATGTATATTGTTTTGTTTTGATACTTTATGTTAGAATTATTCCATATAATTTCTTTTGATATACTTTCGTTTTTTTCTGAGAAATTGATGTTAGCCCATGATGCCAAAACATTGAATAGGAAAGTATTTTCTTTACATAAGTGTTTTCTATCCTGTGGTTTTATATTGCATTCGAAACCAAATGGTTCAAGTTTCTGTGTGTATAGCAGTTTCCACTGGCCATGGTTTTTATCATCACATATTCTTTTTACCCATGATGCTTTTATCGCTTTTATAAAACTGTCTATATCGACCATCTTCAAACCCCCGTGTTCATATGTTTGAATTATTGTGTTCCGCTTTATTTTATCGGGTTTTCCATCAGCAAAAACTATGAATGATATATTTAGCAAAACCAGCATTTGCAATGCTAGTTATTTTTTTAATAATAATTAATTTTTATTTTACATTCTTTTTTCAAGTCACCCATAGGGTCATATTTGTTCAGAAACCTGATACAAAACCAACTTTAAATGCTCTTTTACCACCTGTTTATCTCACATTTTATCCACATCTGAGGCCCAGTACCTTTAAATGTACCGAGTATATATTTTTTACTTCTTTTTCTCAACTACATATAATATAGAACAAGATTATCATCTCTCATGTTTTACCACAAAGCGTGAACAGTGAGAATGGGCTACACAAAATGTCATGAAAGTTATATATGTGGAATACCACGATAATGGGCATAACAATAGAATTACCCATAGACAGTGGCAACTATATAGTAACCAAACTTAGCAGCGTACTGAAACCAACAAATTATCATGTGCTGTTAAAACATGTTTTCATCTAGATGAATGGAAAATAAAGAAGACAACAAAAGTTAACCCAGCAATGCACGATTCAAGTACCGTATTACCCTTAAATATTTGGACACCATTTGTTTTTGGAAACCCCCTATAAATACAAATTGTACCCAAATGTATTGTGATAACCCAGTACAACTATGCTAACCCTCAACATTGGGAGACTTTGTTGTGGGAAATCAGTAGCATATTTCACCAACATTGCAAAGTATACTTTTCTAGCAAAGTATTCTTTGAGGGAGTAATCATTTATTTTTCCTGAAATGCATTATTTCATATAAAACTAACAACTGCATATATTTGATGATTAAAAGTATGCAGAATTATTATACTGAATTTATTACATTATCACAGCCAAAATGGCTGTGATAATGTAATAAATTCAGTATAATAAAAATTAATAAATTTATCGTAAAATTTAAAATTTCTACCTTTAAGTATACTTTGCTAGAAAAGTATACTTTGCAATGTTGGTGAAATCGGCTACAAATATTTCTATGTGCCTATTACTGGAAAAAAATGGCTACAGTAGCAGATTTCACCAACATTGCTATTAAAGCAAACTTATCTTGATAAGTACATTTTGAAGGAGAAATTTTCAATTTAAGGATAAATTCATTATTTTATTACACTGAATTTATTACATTATCACAGTCATTTTGGCTGTGATAATGTAACAAATTCAGGATAATAATTCTGCAAACTTTTAATCATCAGATATATGCAGACGTTAGTTCTATACGAAATAATCCATTTCGGGAAAAATAAATGATTTCTCCCTCAAAGTATACTTTACTAGATAAGTATGCTTAGCAATTTTGGTGAAATCGGCTACAGATATTTCTATGTGCCTATTACTGGAAAAAAAATGGGCCTATGGGTTTTGCGATCAATATATATCCAGGGTCTGCACTGATCGCCATTGCATCACAGAGACACCCGTCATGCCTTCTAACAAGCGATATAGATTCAGAGCTCCAGGTAAGCTGCGTGTTTGCATAAATATCCAATTAAAATTGCCGAAAACACAATTGAAATCAGAAGTAGCGAGTATCAAAAAGCAATGACAATTTTGTGGTACTTCATCATGCTGCAGAAAACAATACATAGACCACAAATATAGCATATTTTTCTAATTTTCTTGGTATTTCATTAGAATTGTCTCCAATGAAATGCCAAGACATGTTTTCATTTCGAAGCAAATTATTCAATAATTGCTGTCTGTTGATGTGTAAACAGTTGTGTGATTTTATTTTACCCTATTCAAATTTTGAAATACCCAATTGCTTCAGAAATGATGGGGTAAAAATATTCATTTACTAATTCCTTATCTGAAGCCCTGATAGATTGTTATCGGGGCTACAGGAAGGTGGTATTAAACAGCAGATACACTGGTCACAAATCCCATAAGCCCCATTTCTCCAATCAACACCATATATATATTTGTCATACCGCAGATAAGTTTCTCGGCTTTTGATTGGCTAGCTTGCCTGGTCATATATATTATATGACCTGCCAAGGCCGTCGGACATACAGGAATTGCGATTCCCCTCCGGCGCCTCGCGTCCAATGAAGAACATTTTGCAAGCGTCTACCGATTGCGAATTGTATTCCTCACTAAACACAATAAAACCCCGAATTTATCAACACAAGTAACAAATTGTACACTCGAAACCAGTCTATATTGTTGATTTTTCCATAAATATTCTTCGCTCATCAAAATATGAGCGAAAAATTACCCAAAATAACGAAAATTGATTTTCAAATCTCAACACGCTTGCCTTCGTGACACGGCTATATTTAGGTCACAAACTATGGGTTCCACGCACGAAACCGCGGCGTAGCAATGACAGCGAATGTTTGGGAACCAGTCACATTATTCTAGAGGCGCCAAAGGGAGAGCAGATCGATAGAGCAGTGGAATATAAATTAAATTACACGATATAAAAAAAACTGTCATAAAGTCGTTTTCGATGGATTTCTTACTCCATATTTAGTTTGTTTTCGTTCAATAAAAAAACAAAATGTTCATTTACGCCTTTATATTAAGACTGACGGTAGAACATCGAATCTCGGATTATTTTTCTTCCTGAAATAACGCAAAGATGAAAATAAGAGATATGTTTATACGGCCAAATTCAGGATCTGCGGTATGACAAATACGTTATTGTGATTCTACACAGGCTATATGGTGTACTATTGCCCGTCTGAAGGTATGTTCACACTCGGCTATCGCCTCGGGTGAACATACCTCCAGACGGGCAATATTACACCATATAGCCTGTGTAGAACCACAATAACTTATATTGTCATACCGCAGATAAGTTTCTCGGCTTTTGATTGGCTAGCTTGCGTGGTGATATATATTATATGACCTGCCAAGGCCGTCGAACATAGAGAAATTGCGAAATTACAGGAAGGTGTTATTAAACAGCAGATACACTGGTCACAAATCCCATAAGCCCCATTTCTCCAATCAACACCATATATATATTTGTCATACCGCAGATAAGTTTCTCGGCTTTTGATTGGCTAGCTTGCCTGGTGATATATATTATATGACCTGCCAAGGCCGTCGAACATAGAGAAATTGCGATTCCCCTCCGGCGCCTCGACACATTTTGCAAGCGTCTCGCGATTGCGAATTGTATTTCTCACTAAACACAATAAAACCCCGAATTGATCAATACAAGTAACAAATTGTACACTCAAAACCAGTCTTTGTTGTTTATTTTTCCATAAATATTCTTCGCTCATCAAAATATGAGCGAAAAATTAGCCAAAATAACGAAAATTGCTTTTCAAATCTCAACACGCTTGTCTTCGTGACACGGCTATATTTAGGTCACAAACTATGGGTTCCACGCACGCAACCGAGGCGTAGCAATGACCGCGATTTTTTGGGAACCAGTCGCATTATTCTAGAGGCGCCAAAGGGAGAGCAGATCGATAGAGCAGTGGAATATAAATTAAATTACACGATATAAAAAAAATGTCATAAAGTCGTTTTCGATGGATTTCTTACTCCATATTTAGTTTGTTTTCGTTTAATAAAAAAACAAAATGTTCATTTACGCCTTTATATTAAGACTGACGGTAGAAAATCGAATCTCGGATTATTTTTCTTCTTGAAAAAACGCAAATTTCAAAAGAAGAAATATGTTTATACGGCCCAAATACAGGATCTGCGGTATGACAAATACGTTATTGTGATTCCACACAGGCTATATGGTGTAATATTGCCCGTCTGAAGGTATGTTCACCCTCGGCTATCGCCTCGGGTGAACATACCTCCAGACGGGCAATATTACACCATATAGCCTGAGTAGAATCACAATAACTTATAATGTTTCCCCAGAATAATTTCTGTCCGTATAATTAGAGTTATTACGATAAGGCCATACAAATGTAGTTTGGTTCTCAGATATGGGGTTCGAGGAATGTGACACGGGAGGGCGGATTGATTTATATATTTTTTGTTTGAGATGTTCGTCTTTGATTGTTTCAAGTCACCAGATGCAAATATGTTCTATCAATTTACTTTTACCTCTTTAGATGTGAAAAATCACCAGATTTTTGTCAGACATGATTGGATTTAACATATGTTTGCACGGTAGTGTTTTTTATTTATCATGTGGCAAATATACAGTACAATTTTATTTCTCCATGCCGATAAAATGTTCGACGTGCAGGCATGTTTCTGACACGGCGATATCTGAGAGCCAAAGTACTTTTTTATGGCCTAATATGGTTTGGATGCACACTGGCTTACCCACAATAATGAGGCCTTTCCTGGCGCGAGTCAGGGCCACGTTTATCTGATGGGGGTCAGTGATAAAGCCAAGGTTGCTCTTACACCAACCGAAGGTCGCATTTTTCTCAAGCTTGTACTCGGGCAGCGATCGAACAGTGCTGAAGATCACGTAGTCCCATTCCCCTCCTGGATGAACAAGTGCATGCTGGTTAACCCTTTCACGCCTAAGTAACTGGAATGGATTTTTGACTTGAAACTACTGTGTTAACGTCGACATTGACATATTTACAAACATCACTACATGACATCACTGTACTGACTGTGACATTGAAGTAAGTGGAAAGTATCTACAAACCTTGACTTGAAACTACTGTGTTAACGTCGACATCGATACATTTACAAACATCACTACATGACATCACTATACTGACTGTGACATTGAAGTAAGTTGAAAGTATCTACAAACCTTGACTTGAAACTACTGTGTTAACGTCGACATTGACATATTTACAAACATCACTACATGACATCACTGTACTGACTGCGCCATTGAAGTAAGTGGAAAGTATCTACAAACCTTGACTTGAAACTACTGTGTTAACGTCGACATTGATACATTTACAAACATCACTACATGACATCACTGTACTGACTGTGACATTGAAGTAAGTGGAAAGTATCTACAAACCTTGACTTGAAACTACTGTGTTAACATTGAAGTTAACGAGACCTTCCTTCTTGAGAGCTTCGCGAATCTCGTGGCACTGGGCGTTGTACTGGGAGATGATGTTGATCTGATTACTTTTCACATATTCTGTAATTTTGCGATACAATTTCACCTGTAAAGAAGTACATTGTATAAATATCACTGTGAAAGATGAAATGCGGCATTTACTCGTATATAAGTAAGCAGCTCCTATATGGGTGTCATCCAACTGCGGATAAAATTTTCCAACTACCGTATTTTGATAAAATGAAAAAGTGACTTTTTATATACATTGTATAATACAAAATACTTTTACAAAGTTTACAATATGTTCCGAAAATGTCATCAAAAGTTGAAAAAAAATTCAGAGTACATGTACTCTGAACATGTTATCAACTTTTGACTTTATTTATGAAAGACGTGCCTCATATATGTAACTGCGACTGGAGAAATGTGACTTATGGGATTTGTGATCAGTATAACTCTTGATCAAATAACACATTCCCGTATACTGGTAACGACCTATATTACTTACTAGAAGTATAACGGGTGCTTCATTGATTGAATGGCAAACAGTGTCGGTCATGATCAGACTGTGCCGATGCACAGGCTGATCTGGATCTACACTGTTCACAAAACCCATAAGCCTTATTTCTCCAGTCATAGTCACAGATACATGTATCTGCTGATAACGTATTCCAGCTACTTTGATAATACATGTACTAAAGAGCGACTATTTAAATATAACATACGAGGGGCGTTCAAAATGTTCCAATACGGAATATTTAACCATAGTTAAAAAATACCATATACCATAACGCTTAAACTGTAAATCATCGCTCATGTAAGATGCTCTATATATATAACATACCACAAGCTGCACCTCCTGTGTGTTGCTCACGGAGTGGTCATTTCCTTCCTCCGCGGACACGGTCATTATCTTCTCTTCCCCCTCGATGTCGATCATTACGTGAGGGTAGTCAGCCTTCGCATCTTGCTGCGACCAAATCGACAAGGTTTCTCTCATCCAGGGACCAGGTTCGGTCTTAAGTTGACCATCATAGAACTGCATTGATGGGAACATACAGATCTGTGGATTCTGGAAAGGAAATCAAGAATATCTCGGTAACTGTTTATTGCATGAAATGGGTATTCCCTTAAATGAAACCGCTACAGAAAGTGCTTAGGTGATCGGTGCATCTTCAATGTAAAATAATGTGTTTATGCAATAAATAACATCAAATCGTGTTGATTTAATATATAATGTACCGCAGAGCCTGTTTGTTATGATATAATTAAACTTGTTCAATAAATATCATAATAAACATCACTCATGATTAAGGTCATCCACAGGTGGAAGACTCGGACCTGTGACACAAACAAGAATTCCGCGGAATCAAACGTCTCGCCTTGTTCCGCCTTGACCTTGACACTGGGGCCCGAGAAATTTAATAGTCCTATATTCATCTACATATCATAGTAAAGGGATGTATAAAGTTTGATGACTGTAGCTGATAAGGTGTTGAAGTAATGACCGTAACACGAAAACTTAACATTGAATGATGATGACGCCGCCGCCATCGACGCCTCCGGAAAAGCAAAACCTATATCTCGCTTTCCGCTTCGCGGGCGAGACAACAAAATGGTCATTAAAAAGAAATCCATTACCCCAACCACTTGGTCTCATACAAAAATATATTCTATCTATAATAGAAGGTAGTACCGTATGAGACAATGTGGGTGGGGTAATGGATTTTTTGTAATGGGCTTTTTTTTTGTGTCACAGGTCCGAGTCTTCCACCTGTGAGATCATCTATATATATATTGGCCCATAATTTGTTTTGTGTCATTCATGTGCAAATACAATGTCTAGTGTTAAACAACTGCCTGCGCTATTCTTGTCAATACTTATTATTTATGTATTTAAAATACTTGAATATTGTACTTGACATCAAGCAGCTCGATTTGCTGAGTCTGAGCTGTGCTACAGATGTTCAAAAACGTTGATAATCTTGGCAAGATTAACGCATGCGGTTGTGTACTCGATGAAATATATAGTATATTCCATTGTAAATTTTCAAACAGCTGGGAATATTACATACGGGTACTATAGCTTCAGTGTACACACAAGTGCAGACCTCGAAAAATT
Source organism: Conchocele bisecta (assembly GCA_029237695.1). NCBI lineage: Eukaryota > Metazoa > Mollusca > Bivalvia > Lucinida > Thyasiridae > Conchocele > Conchocele bisecta. The sequence goes on from CM055268.1 coordinate 56,806,893, forward strand.
CTTATTTTCCACTCGTCCAATTCCTAAACCTTTTCATGTCTATGCCACACTCTCAGTGTGTCCAGTTTAGAGAGGTTTCACTGTATAATGGAATATTCTATTTATTTCATTTCTACAGAACTGTTTACCTGTGTTTGCAAACAGTGTAGATCCAGATGAGCCGTCCCATCAGTATCTTCACATTTTGCAAGAAATTTTCATATTTTTTAGAACAAAAATACCGCCTTTTCATAAATGGACTACATGTACTCTGAAAATCAGTTTGTGACAATTGGATTGGTCAGAAAATTAACATATCAAAATAAGTTCTAGTTATGTCGGTGTGAAAGTGTTTACTGTGGGAAGCAAATCAGCACATGGTTTTATTACTTATATTTACATTGCATTTTCTGAGACTTTCAGAAATATAAATAACCAAATATTGGAACAGCGAAGTTGCCGGTCAATAGCGTGTCGTTATAGAAAATGTCATGGAGAGTAATGATACCATACAAACTTTCACCAATCATCAATAATTCCAGCACAAAAATAATTACACAATTCCCTAACATTTGAAGTCACTGTCCAAAATTTATATCCCAGTAAACTCCCACGCCGAACTACTTTCCGTAACCGTGAGGCGCAGTTAAAATAATTCTTAAGAAAACGGAAAATAAACACATTTACTTGATGAATTTATTTCAAATGCTGGAATTATAAGGAATGAATGGCCTTTTTGTGGAATTTATCGGCGATATAAACTTGGAGAAGTCGCGGGAATAAACCAAAATCCAGTGAATTTTAAATATTTACAGCTCCTAACAACATACAATCAATTTTTACCATCTTTTCATAGGTTTGTCTTTCATGTACTGTCACTTTTTAGCTCGAATCTAGCCGACACCGGTGCATATTTTCTATCCATAAGCAATTTTCATGTGTAATTTCCGAAAATATACGTCATATAATTCAAGAAAAATTAAAGCTAATGTACACCACTTGCTATTTAATACAAGAATTCCGCCACGGAAGCGGTGTCACGCCTGCCGAGGCATTTGACCATAACATGACCATAGCATCACAAGAACCGTCAGAGAGGTGCATTATTAAAACACGAAAAAGATCAAGGTTGAAGAAACGTTTTAACATACAAAAATAGCTAAGTGTTTTTACAACCATGTGAAGGTACAAACGGTCAAGGTCATGTTTTAATGGGGGCATGAGTACGTTCCAAATGTTCACATGAATCAGGTGTCCAAATGTTGAAGCAATCCGTCAAGTAATATTAAAGTTATACCATGACGACGAAGCTTGTATAACCTTTTTGACATTTCGGACGACGACGACGGAAAAAGTGGCGACTATAGACTAGTCGTGCCTTCTGCTAAAGCTGGCACAACAATATTCCTATATAGAGATGCTCACAGGTTTTCTAACATTCTGGTAATTCAATACGTGAATACAAACAATAACTAGATTGGTCAGTAAGCGAGGCTTACGGAATACCTCCCGCGTGTGCCCAGGTACCCCTAAATATGTAAAATAATTTCCAAGTGTGTGAGCTTGTGACCTTGACTCTGAGCTTAGCGGGGTGGCACGAACGTGAATTTTTCACAGGATGGTAGAGGTCCATTGGGGTAATGCGTGTCTGAAATGTGAAGCAGATCCAGGCAAGGAAATAGAAATTATAACCGATTTCTCTGATGTTAAGTTTTGTAAAGAGACTAAGTATGTGACCTTGACCTCGATATCAGCGGGGATTTGTCACAGCATGATAGTAGAGCCTTAGAGGAATGCATGCATGAAATATTAAGAATTTTCAAAGAAATAAATAAAAGTTATAACATATTTCTCTGATGTTAAGAGACTAAGTATGTGACCTTGACTTTGGTATCAGCGGGGGTTGGACGGTCGTAAATATGTCACAGCATGATAGTACAACCTTAGAGGAATGCCAAAGTGAAATATTAAGAATGTTCAATGAAGGAAATAGAAGTTATACCGTAACTTATTTCTCTGATGTTAAGTTTTGTAAAGATACCAAGTATTTGACCTTGACTTTTGGATCAGCGAGGGTTGGACGCCGTGGATTTGGTACAGCATGGTAGTAGAGCCTTACATTAATGCATGTGTGAAATATTAAGCGTTTTAGACGAAGGAAATAGAAGGTATAACATTTCTCTGATGTTAAGTTTTGTAAAGAGACTAAGTATTTGACCTTGACCTTGGGATCAGCGGGGGTTTGACGTCGTGGATTTGGCACATCATGGTAGTAGAGCCTTACAGGAATGCATGTGTGAAATATTAAGCATTTTAGATGAAGGAAATAGAAGTTATAACAATATTTCTCTGATGCTAAGATTTGTAAACAGACAAAGTATTTGACCTTGACCTTGGGATCAGTGGGGTTGGACGGTCATGGATTTGGCACAGCATGGTTGTAGAGCCTTACAGGAATGCATGTGTGAAATATTAAGCATTTTAGATGAAGGAAATAGAAGTCATAACAATATTTCTCCAGATGTAAAGTTTTGTAAACAGACTAAGTATTTGACCTTGACTTTGGGATCAGCGAGGGTTGGACGGTCGTGGATTTGGCACAGCATGGTAGTAGAGCCTTACAGGAATGCATGTGTGAAATATTAAGCATTTTAGATGAAGGAAATATAAGTTATAACAATATTTCTCTGATGTTAAGTTTAGTGACGGACGGTCACACGGACGCACGGACGGACAACCTGACTCCAGTATACCCGCCCACAACTCGTTGCGGGGGGTATAATCATGGGTGTTATGACCATCGCAAACAACAACAACAGCTAACAACGACTGCATGAGATCCAGAAATGTGAAAATGATTGTCTGTTAGTCCGAAGTAGGCAAACAATGCATTCTTTCATACACAGTTGAAAATGATGACTTGTGAGACTTTATATAGTCAGACTTGAATATTAATATTTCAAGCCATTTCCGAAGTAATTGTCCTTATTGTGTGCCTATTACTGTGGATGTAGCAGTCACTCGTCGCTTCATCGTATAATGAAGAGAGAGGTGAATGGGGGTTGCTAACAGGGTAACAAAAAATGGAACTTGGAAATGCATGTAACAGTTAATGGCATCTGTAAAACCTGATAATAGTTAACATATATATATACATATCAAGTGCTGATGACTGGCATCATTTCATCTGGTGGCCTAATGCATGATCGTGGATTCAATGAGAGCACCTGTTTGCTTTTACTTCTCTCAAACCCTGCATGTGCTGAGATTGGCCACCCAATATTGATATTGCAGGTTCTTTCTACGAAAACAGGAGCTCGTCATTGTGCCCTGACATCATCAACGTGTGACATGATATGGACGATACACGGACATTTCTGCATGTCTTTGTTCAGCTGCAATCATTCCAAACAACATCAGACGAGCGTGTGAGTCACTCAACAGAGTTAGTGGCATACAAGTCAATGAATGCCGATGGGGCCCAACGTATCGCAAATGAGATCATTGCTTCCATGATCGGTCATTCTGTGTCAGAATACAAGTTTTCCCAGAAGAATCAAGTAAATACTTTAGCCTCGGCTGTCTATACGCATACATTGGCGGAACGAATCGATGGATCCCCAGCATCTTCTTGCGACAGGCATCGTCGACTCCCTCTTTCCGATCTCTTTCAACATTAGTCTCTATTTCACAATCTCATGCACATCCAAACTGGCGCAAGCGGATCGATCTCATACATTATCTTGTAAAGATTGTCCTTGAATGCATTGTCACGGCTAGTCTACGAATGGCCTTGCAGTTTCTTGCAGACATGGGAGGTTTATTGTTCTCTATTTCATATACCACAGTTCTGTTTGTTGTGCTGTGTGATGGCTGTAGAAAGTCTCCCTGTGTTTGCAACCAATGCAATTATTATTTCCAACCCATTGGGATATCCGAGTATGGTTTTCCTTTTCATTCAATGTGATATTGTTATATTATATGATTTATCTACGTTTTATTATACAAATATTGTGATAGTTTAGCTTGTGCCTAGTTCATGGATATCTTGTGTCAGAGTGTCTTGTTCTCTATTTTGCTTCACAAGTTCTCCTAGCCTAAGAATTCCTCCAGTTACTCAATTATATGTGTTCTGTATGTTCAGCAAGCACGCAGCAACTATGGTCGTGCATGTATTGTCCTTGATGGATACCACGGCCCCAGCATTAAGAATGAAGTCCATGACCATCAGACAGGATAGTACATTGGTGCGTCAGTCACACTTTCTGGTGAAATGAATCGATCAATGGGGGAAAAGGACTTTTCTTACTAAAATAGAGAACAAAATACCCAAAGTAGACCCATTAACACATGTAAAGATGAAACTGACACAATACATCATGATAAACACGGACAACGCGCACAGCGGTGGTTGAGGAGCATTCAACGCGGCACAAACATGCATTCCACGACCAGCAGTGTGTGCTCCGAAAAGGAAAGAAACAGTATGTGAAATACATTGATACAAAACAAATGTAATGAAAGCACCACAACTATTCCCCAATGATCAACCGAGGAAATAACAGTCCCAACAGGACAAACAAATCACAATGAAGTAGACTACAAGAAGACAGTAGAGCAAGCGTCCTCTGCGGTCCTCTACCAAAGCGGTCCTCTGGGGGAAACAAAACAATTAATATAATGGACGAGCACCACAGAATAATCACAACAAAATGCAACCACAATATACATGAATGATACTATTGTAAATATAACTATATGCATATAAGGAAATATGACGACACAGATTTTAACAGTTTAGTTAGATTTTCATCAAATTTGGTATTCAGCATTGTACGTACGACTATGTTATACATGCACATAATGATATCTAAAAGGTATCACAAATTTAGTTGGAAATGAGACATGAAATGTAGTTTTATGAAGCTTACCACTAATGTTATGTCACTTTCACTATTAGAACTAATGAATTGGCGGCCATCTTGGATTTAAACAGAATAATTAAATTTGCCATGGGTGGAATTTGGTGGAATTTCTTTTCAGGTATAATAGCCGGCCACTGGACTTTCAGGTGAGAAAGCTTTGTTAACATTTGTGTCCAATCTAAGTTGTTCATTGCCTGGACTAGTAGGGAAGTTGACTACTATGTATGTTTCATTTTCAATTGAGAATCCACGCCCCCGCTAGATCTAATGGATCCGCTCCTGGCTATCGCATAAGAGGCATACATATGAGTATTTTCCCCCATTGTGTGTATTATTTGTAAGGAGATGCTTATATCATTACATATATATAGTGAAAACAAATATCCACATTGTAACATACCATCCGATACTGTGTGTCAAGCATGGTAAACTCCACATTCTTCGATGATCGGGACAAGGCGTATCTCTCAAATAACGACTTCGATAGGCCGAGCTCGGCTGCATTCCTGCATTTGATGATTGGTTGAAGTTGTTTGTGGTCACCAATGAGAACGACCTGTTCCGCATTCGTTGCTATAATTGGCACAAGGCAATGGGGCTCCGGGCACATTCCTGCTTCATCAATTATCACCTGTTATATAGAGAATGGTTATGGTTTCTTGATATGTGGCAGTGACTGGATAAATGGGGCTTATATGGGTTCTGTGACCAGTGTAACTCCTGATCAAATAGCGCACTCCTATAGCCTGATAATGATCTACATGTATATTGCCTGGTAGAAGCTAGCAACAAAATTGCAACCTCGCTGCTACCTCGCTGCGATACTCTCCCCTTAGATAAACATATCGTAGGCAACTCTTGTAGCTAGGTAGAAGCATCACATGTGTTTCATTGACGGAATGGCGAACAGTGCACATCCTGATCTGACTGTGAGGATGCACAGGCTGATCTGGATCTGTGCTGGTCGCAAAACCCATTAGCCCCATTTGTCAAAGCATCACATATGTTTCATTGACGGAAATGCTAAAGCCTAAAGGATGAACAAATATGTAGTAAATATATGGTTAATAGTGACGTCGAATATAAAATCGAATATAAAATATATTCGGTTGTGCCTAAGATAGCTTTATTGGGTTAAGCTTCAGCGAGCCCCTACAAAGTTGTCCTGGCGATACGGCACTAACCATATATTTACCATATATACTACAGTTATCATAATAAGCATTACAATCATAAACTCTGAGCTAACACGCCTGTGTCCTACTCTGGGCTAACTATCGATTAACAGTCCTTTCAGCATAGTATATCCTAATTGAAGCTGAACCTATGGTATTTATTACAGCTTCAATTAGGACATACTATGCTGACTGATCGACATGACTGTCATACGATAGTTAGTCCAGAGTACATGCGTGTTAGCTCAGAGTTGAGCATGTAGGCTCATGACAGGGGGGGGGGGTACTTTTGGCCCTCACGATTGCCCCCACCCCACCCCCCACAATAATTTTCCCGTTCCGCCGCAATATGGATAGAACATCCATCTAGTAATATTGCTCATACCACGAGATGAACATCTATAGTGAATTAATAAACTGCTACATTGGCATAGCCCTTGCTAGAGATGGGACTTCCCTAATAGTTCAAACCACTGTAGCCGAGACACTCCACCCAGTATATTGTATGTGTTTGATTTTGGTAGATTCATGTCTTGATTATTTGTGCGCATCCAATCATTGTAACGATCATTGTCCATAATCATTGGTAACCAATCATTGGCAAGGTACGCCCGAGGAAAATCTACATCTGCATATTGTAAATAGTACCCAGATACATAGTCTCAGCCTCGTCGCATGAGACGAGCTGAGAAACCAGTTATACCGGTCCAGCTTGGTACCAGGAATGGTAGAATTCTATTATTCGGTTGTCAGGCTGGATCCGACTTATGAGAACATTAGTTAGGCTGCTGAGTGTCTGAATGTCATATAATTTGGTGCTCAGCAAATTGATAATTTGATAGCACGGCTGCTCAGACTGGTGACAGCTGATGCAAGACGTTGAATGCCGGTCTAGTGCTTGAGCTAGCCGGACCAGGTGATAACACGTTACATATTTTTGGCGCCCAACGTGGGGTGCCAACTTCCATATAGCTCAGCGCTCTTTATTTCTATCACTAACTTCTTGTGCTTGAGCGAGCCGGACCAGCAATACAGAAAATAGGCTACATATTTTTGGGCCCAATGAGAGATTGCCACTTTCATATAGCCCAGTGTTCGGTATTTTGATCATGCTTGAGCTGGCCGGACCAGCTGAAAGACAGATAATACGTTAAATATGTTTTGGCGCCCAACGAGGGACTGCTATACATTAACATAATATACCCTTATTCTCAGTATTCGGATAATAAGGCTGATCTAGTTCTTGGGCTGATTTTGTGCGGTGGCAATCTTGGCTCAACAAAAGGAATGAGAGAAATGAATACATTATAAATATAGCTCTCATAAATGTACACGTCTTTTGGATTTTTGGAAACACTTTATAAACAAAATTTTTAAATGCTAAAGCAATTGTAATATATAATTGAATTCTATGTTATTGTCATAGAATATGAAATGACAATAATATGTAATCTGATCACAGGCAAAAAGGTAATATTTGGCAGCCATTTTAAATTTATTAATTTTCAAGTGCGGACCATTTGTTGAATCGTGTGGTTCATTGGAAAATCTGACACCCTTATATACAAAGTTTCATGCTTTCTGCTGAACAGTTGACATCTTGGTCACATATTGACTCCTGTATATGTGAGATTAATTGGATGTTGCCAGATCGGAGAATTGATTTTTCTCCAGGTACTCTCACATTAAAAACCACTCTTACACCTCCATCTGTGCTAACAGAAGCATTTGTATAATGTCCCTCATGATTGTAATCAATGCGAAATTAATAAAGTGTATTACCTGAAAGACGTTTGTAGCATCCAGAACAGTTTGATTCGACCCTACGGCTGTAGTACACAGAATGACATCATATTTGCGAATTTCGTAAATCGATGCCTCCCAAACTAGGTGCTTGTATTTTTTCAAAAGCATTCGGTTTGAATTATTTGACTTATAACCAGTGTCTTTAAATGTTTTGTCGATGACTTTTATTCCTTTTGCCTTTGGATTTCCTTTTTTCCTAATGAGATGATGGAGTGCGATGGAGTTTAGTTCGCCATCCGCCCTCGCAGCTCTAGTACTGTTCTTTCTGAGTAATTGTCGACCAGGAATTGGGAAGTCGGTTGCTTCGATGGAACGACAGTACACCCGGACAATGTTTGGGCACAGGTCACCCAGTCGATTCAGCATCCACCCTGTAATCATAGAGATAGCCAATTCAGCATCCAGCCTGTAATCACAGATAACAGGGTCCGGGATTGTAAAACTGTTTGCGTACATACTCCGTTCTCAGGCACAAAATCAGGAAGTTAGATCGGTCAATACTGTGTTCGTAAATTTAGTCAGTAAGTGGGCGAGAAAAAGTATCTGTCCAATGCACTTGTAGTAGGCAAGGATATTCCACGCTCATGATCAGAAACTCAGTAAGCTTGTAAATAATGACAATATATTCTGACCACTCGGGAGGAATATCTGTGCCCCATACTGTCCCATACCAGAGCATATGAACAACACTCTTTACCACATTCTCCACTCAAGTAAAAGAAGATCAAGTGAGAAGGGGCTCACAAACCCCTTTAGGTACGTTCTGGTTGACCGCGCTACAATTAACGTGTCCCAATATCAGAGAAGACAAAAATCCACCTACTTGCCACCAGGTCCACAGACTTATTGGACGGCCCACAGAACAGGACCTGCTTTTTTATTTGTTTGCCCTGTATCGCCCAGTTTCTGTTTATCTTGTCAAACAAGTAGAGCAGCTTGATTCCCGTGTACGTCTTACCAGTTCCTGTAAAATATTATAGAAGGTTCAAGTCAATTGGAGTTAGGGTCGTGGATATTTTGGGTACTTAATTTTTTTCAACCCAGATTAAAACTAGAAATGTGACCTGTCGGCACAAGAATGCCTCCGCTGGCAGTCAAAGAACGCGAGGCACATTTGAAAACATAGAGGGCTACAGAAGCGTGTATCTGTCACAGCATGAAAGCAGACCATCAGAGCAATGGGAGTGTGAAATATCAATCAGATCCATGCAAGGAAAGTGACATTCTAAGACACTTACCCTAGTTTCGAACGCACCAAGCATGTAACCTTGACCCTGGGCTTAGCAGGGGTGGCGGGACGATCATGAATTTGTCGCAGGGCGCTAGAGGACCATTAGAGCAATGCATGTGTGAAATATCAAGCAGATCGGTGTAAGGAAAAGTATAAGACATTTACCCGAGCGTTAATGGTTCAATTGCACCAAGTATGTGACATTGACCTGGGCTTAGCGGGGGCAGGACGATCATGGATTTGTTGAAGGGCAGTAGAGCATCATTAGAGCAAGGTGTGTTATGGACGCCGGTAACACTATTAGCCCCCCCCCCCCACCACCATTCGGTGGCGAGGCATAACTAGCAGCTTGATTCCTGTGTATGTCTTACCAGTCCCTGTATAATGTCACAGAACTAGCGTCATGTGTCATGTGAGCCACTTTTGAATTAAGAACAGTTGTTTCAAGTCAGCAGTCACAAATCTTATTTATACGATTTTAAATGTGTATATTTTTAAGGAATAAAACCATGGGCTGTTGTATTTACTGTAGTAGAAAAACATCTGGTCTGTTTAAAGTGTGTTAGTCCGAAGGACTCCTTGTAAACATTAAAAAGACCACACGTTTTTCGTACTACAGTAAACGCAATAGCCCATAGCTTTATTACTTATATTTACATTGCTTTTTCTGATAGTTTTACAAATATAAACTAGAAATTTGGACATGCCCCCATGGCATACTGGACTGTAACTAGAGATTGTGTACAAAAAGAAAACTTTAAAGTTACACAATTTCGAAGTCATTGACAAATTTACAAACTTTTTGACATAAGAAAATGGCTAAGTGTTTCGGCACCATTTTGAAGGTCACAAAGGTCAAGGTAATGTCATTGGTGGCTCGATTGCATCCTTCAAGTAATATTGAACATATTGCATGATGGAGAAATTCCTACAAACATTTTAATGTATGAAGTGTTTCAGCAGTATTTAGAAGTTCACAAAGGTCAAGATCATTTTCAAATGTGGGTAAACGTTTGCCGTGGCACGCGGGAACTGTTTGAACCCCAAGGCCGAAGGTCGCGGGTTCATACAGTTCCCGAGAGGCATGGCAAACGTTTACACACGTCGGGACATGGTCAAACGTTATTGTTACATTTCCGTCGGAAATATAGTGTAACCAGAGGGTTGTTTTTCAGACAAAAGCATATGTCTCCGCCCACACCAACACTGCATGTTATCGGGACTTGGAAAATTAAAATTGATGACAAGTACAGCATTTCTGAAAATACAATGTTTTTCTAAGTAATTTCTACATGAATCCACATAAAAAACCAGGTGCAAGACTGCACATAGTGACAAACATTCCTGTACAATTTTGCAGCTCTAACTCAAAAACTTTTGGAAATATGCGCGACAGAAATTTGTGATGAAATTTGTGATGCCGACAAAATTGCCAATTTTCTCTAAGTCAAGGGTCATAACTCCATCCTTACTGGATGATTCCGCAAGCAAAACCCAAGGTGCACAACTACACATGCTAATTAAAGGTACATGCCCACTCAGTAGGCACAACATGTTCTTTATATCAGAGACAACATCTTTGAATTCCATATGTTGGTTCAATTTGGGTAGTATTTATCAGTCACGGTCCCTCGTTGGGCGTAAAATATCACAGGGCGAGAAAGATGTGTTCTGGCCCTGGGCTCGAACCCGGGGCCTCTGGTTTACCGTACTATCGTTCTAACCTACTGAGCTAGTCAGGCACGAATACACATATTTTCCCCATAGTGAGTTACGTACCTTGACAATCGTACTTTATAATCTGTCGAAAATATTATTTTTTCAGGTGACGCATTTAATTAAGATAAATGATTAAAAAATATCATGCCTCACTGGTGGAATTGTGATACAATTATACACTTATTTAATTCCTATCAAGAACATTTTGTGCCTACTGAGTGAGCATGTACCTTTAACATTCCTATATAATTTCATACTTTTTGAGTTACCGGCGACACAAGTTAGAAAAGCAGCAATTTTCACTAAGTCAAGGGCCATAACTCCGCCCATACTCTATGAATTCGCATAAAAATCACCAGATGCACAACTCTACATGTTGATAAAACATTCCTATAATGTTTCATTACTGTAACTCAAGTAGTTTTCCAGTTATGTGGGACACGAGTTGAAAATCGCCACTTTTCACTAAGTCAATGACCATAACTCTGTGAATACTGGATGAATCTAACCTGGTTTACCCTGGATCAGGGAGAATCTCGACTTCAGGGCTTTATCTATACTAACCTGGTGGACTCTGGATCAGGGAGAATCTCGACTTCAGGGCTTTATCTATACTAACCTGGTGGACTCTGGATGAGGGAGAATCTCGACTTCCGGTGGTCTATACTAACTGGTGGATGGATCAGGAGAATCTCACTCAGCTTTATCTATACTACTGGACCTGGATGAGGGAGAATCTCGACTTCCGGACTTTATCTATACTAACCTGGTGGACGCTGGATCAGGGAGAATCTTGACTTCATGACTTTATCAATACTAACCTGGTGGACCCTGGATCAGGGAGAATCTCGACTTCAGGACTTTATCTATACTAACCTGGTGGACTCTGGATCAGGGAGAATCTTGACTTCAGGACTTTATCTATACTAACCTGGTGGACTCTGGATCAGCGAGAATCTCGACTTCAGGACTTTATCTATACTAACCTGGTGGACGCTGGATCAGGGAGAATCTCGACTTCAGGGCTTTATCCATACTAACCTGGTGGACCCTGGATCAGGGAAAATCTCGACTTCAGGGCTTTATCTATAGCCTCCTGCTGTTTCCTATTGTTACGGGGCAGGGGTTTTTTCCTCCGTTCCATGACGGTGTCTGGGATATACAAGTCCCTCTCACTTAAGTTGTCTGCTTCCTGTCTATGCTCGGTGTCTGCAATATGTTAGTGGGGGATTCAGCACCACAGAATGAAGGAACGTTTTGCCGTGTACACTTTGCAAACACTTTAAAGGCATTGTGTCTCAAATGTGCGTGTGACTGGAGAAATAGAGCTTATGAGACTTGAGACCAACATAGCTCCTGATCAAATAGCACACCCTCTAGCATGATAACATTTTATATATTTCTTGTTCGAACTCACAGGTGATGGGAAAAAAAGATCTGATAATCTCTCATTGTATAAATAATATACTATAATTATGTACTGGCATATGTGATCTTTTACCCCGTCACCTGTGGTTCGAAATATAATGGATGTTTCATTAGCGAACAGTGCAGATCCTGACCAGACTGCGAATGCACAGGCAGATCTGGATCTACAATGGTCGCAAAATCCATAAGCCCCAATTATCCAGTCACGGCCACAAATGATGTCTCGTATATTCTATATGTGGTTTAAGAGTTAGAGGTTTGCAAATGACCTACTAATATATCAACCCAATTCAGTCCGGTTCACTGCTACAATATGGACGTCACATAGGACTGCCAATAGTTTCAGACTATTTTCATAAAGATAATGTGTTCGAAAATTTAATAAAAAGAGTGACTTTAAAATAATGTGTGAAATACAATATTAATGGTGTTATAATATTAAAGATATGGCACAGAAAATGTACATGTTTCTTGCTCAAAAGTAGTCTATCCTATCAAAATGGTTAATCTTATTATTACAAAAGAAATCATCCAAATATAGCAAAACGCAAGAGGCCCAACTGGGCCTGTATCATTCACCTGGCCTACAGACCATAACAGTTACTGTGAAGTTTGACCAGTATCGGTGATCGTCTCCTTGATACCTTCGATTTGATATATAACATTTCCATAGTTGGTCAAATGTGAGATTTGACCCCTACTTGACCCCCAGGGTCCCACACATTTTTGATCCGGGGTTATCATTTTAACAAATTTGAAAGAGCATTGACTATCGATCATTCCTGCCAAGTTTCGTCGAAATCGGTTGGGCGGTTCATAATTTATTAAAGGATGACCTTTTGGCGGCCATCATGGATGACGTAATCAACCGATTTTGATGAACCAGATGGCCGCAGCCTGCATGTCGAGCCCGCCGAGGCATCTGGTGATCTCGGGGTAACATATATATAATGTAGCAACAGATACATTGTTAAACAAAGCTAATCCCCTCGCTGGCAGCCTAGGTAATAAAAACAATCAAGTCCTCAGTCACCTTGACCTTGGGCGGACCAGGGTCATGTGTAAAACAAAGCACCATCCCTAGACACACATTGTGGCCAAATATTATCAAAATCAAAACAATGTGAACTTCTAACTCAATTGATCTTGACCTTGGGCAGAGTGGCTGCATGCATGGGACAGAGAATGAATATATGGATGATGACTAATAAGCATATAAAATCTCAAGCCAATCCGACTTATGGTTACAGAGAAAGTAGGTACCTGAAAACTTTAATGCAAACTTTTACAAAAACTTTAATGCAAACTTCTAAGTCCTTTCCCCTTGACCTTGGGCACAGGGTCTGCATGAGTGGGACACAGAATGAATATATGGATGATGATAAGCATACGAAGTTTCAAGCAAATCTGACTTTACAGTTACAGAGATAGTAGGTATTTGAAAAGTTTAATGAAAATTTGGACAAAAATTTAACACAAACTTCTAAGTCATTTGACGTTGACCTTGGGCACAGGGGCAACATGAATGGAGTACAGCATGAATAAGTGGATGATGACTACATGTAATAAGCATTCAAGTTTCAAGTCAATGTGACTTAGGAATGCAGATATATAAGGTATTTAAAAACTTTAACGCAAATTTCATACGCACGGACACCCGGACGTCATTGTGATCACTATGTCTCGCTTTCCGCAAGAGGGCTTGACAAAAATGATACAGAGTGATCGCCTCGTCGATACCTTCGATTCGATATATAACATTACCATATTTGGTCAAATTTGAAATTTGACCTCTAATTGACCCCCGGGGCCCCGCCCATTTTTGTTCCCGGCGTCATCATTTTAACAAACTGAATGAGCATTATCTATCGATCATCTATCTATCTTCCAATAGCCTTGAACCCCTATTCGGGATTTAGAGATGTGCGCGTCTAACTGCCAAGAATCGTCGACATCGATCTGACGGTTCGTGAGAGATTTTTTAAGAATTTGACCTACTTTTCTACAGCGGCCATCTTGGTTTATGCAATAAAATTCCATTTTAACAAATATGAAAAGCTTTTACACACGGACCTGCCCCGTAAAGTTTGGTCAACATCGGCCCAGCGGCTCAGAGGTCTGAAAATGTTGGACGGACGACGGACGAATAGCGGTAACAATAGCTCACTTGATCCTTCGTGAGCACTCTGGTGCAAGTTTTGCCGTGATTGGCTGGTGAACAATTGTCCCAGTGTCTCACTTGAATTTAAAGGCACACCAGGTAAACGTAATCGATTTCGAATAATACCTTATACATGTATAACGAGTTACCCGTCTCTGAACAAGTCTCTGTTTTCATACATGTATCATACCTAGCGGTGGAATGGGCGCATTGTTCAGGGCTATCCGCTGTGCTAGTGAGCAACTTCTTGAGGGCAACGACTTCAGCAAACATTCTGTCCTCCTGGAACAAAAATAGCGTACAGAAATATTAACTACAGAATGATTGCTTATTCAATCACACAGTAAATTGTCCAACTTAAGTGAGGTATTTTTACTCTTTGCATGCTGGAAACTTGCGGGATATAAATAGTTCAAAAATAGCTGACGACACTTCGTTACATCTTCTTTTATTTCTCCCTGTAAATACCATCAATATGCCATGAGAATTCTACATCAGGTTTAGATTCTCTCTTTACAGGAGTCGGCTGAGAAAACGAGCCAAATCCATGATCCCCTTTTTTCACTGACCATTACTAGGCTTACAAGCCTCAACAGATTCACGGTTATATCAACCATTATCAAAATGCCAAAATATGCTGCTAGTGGAAAATGTTTGCAACTAGTATAGTCAGTCACAGATAGTGATTTCACACATATCGGATCTGTTATCAACAACTCTCAATATAAATTTTAGAATTAACATATGCTACTAGAAGGAATAAGAAATCAGTAACATTGATGGATGTACATTTACCCCTCAAAAACTTTATCACAACATTTCACAACATTGTTACGTCGTTATTTTAGGTCTTGTGACATTTTTTCCCCAGAATACATCTCAAAATGTGCTGCAAGCGGATACTGTTGCAACTAATATACATTGTAGTCAGACACTGATAGTGATTTCACACATATTGGAGCATTGTTTGAACCAGTTTTTTTCATCTATAGACCACATAAAACAAAACTGGGGTTGGTTCCATTTTTTTCTAGAAGCCATATCGCTGCCATCCTGAAATTCAAAATGGCCGCCATTGATATTTATATTTCGAGGTCAGTCATTATGTGTGGTGTTTTTGCAGGAAAAAACACATTATTATGGACAAGAAATATTGGCAGATTCTCATGTGTTGTCAAAACCGTTTTTGTTTTGTTAAAAATTAAAGCAATAATGAAAAACAGCAGACGACAATTTCCGTCTCCAGTGTAGTGAGGGCTAATTTGGCCAGGTTTGTCGGGGTAAGACATCAGTGAGCATTACCTGTCGACTTCAGTCTTAGATAATATTTCCACGTTGAATTTCCGGGACTCCTGTCCCACTTTCTCTGGCGGTAGGTTCATTGCTAGACGATGGAGATTGAAGGTCACAATGATCTTCCCTTCTTGGCTGGTATCATCTCCGAATGCTCGATCTTTCTTTCTGTTAACACCAGATACCTGTGCATGTCCAATCCACACCTTGTTGGTTGTCGGTACTGTGCATGCCGATTTAACTTCCTTCATTTCACTTGCCGTCATGGTGTACTTTAAACACAGCCAGTCATATGATTGGGCAGCCGTGTTGGACAGTATTTCCCCATCCTCTTCCTCGTCCACTATGCCACCGAGTTCAATGTTACGCTCCTCACAGAAGCTCAGTGGCAGATCAAAGCTTCCTTTCCTGCCAGTAAATTTGATAGGCAGGTTGTTAATGTTGCACGTTTCCTCATTGGTCACCGCGCCTGTTGCTGCCTCCATCTCAATAAGAGGGATCCACTTCTCAATGTAGACATCTGCATTTTTGTACGTGTCCTGTGTAGATTGTGTACTGTATTCAGAGAGCACGAGCACTGGGTCTTGTGTGTGCTGAAGGCAGCACTGAACGTTCTTCGTCATATTGTACATCTGTGGTCTCGGCGACAGGATTCCATTATGTGGTTCAGCCGTCATCTGTACCTTGACAATCTGTCCACGCGTAAATGCCATACTGAACTTTGTGTTTGGTTTCATGTTCGCTGAGTCCCTGCATTCCGTACTGACGTCATCCAGGCCCGTTCCCCTTTCTAAAGCGTGCGAATTCTCTGCACTTCTGCGTAAATCCTGCAAACGATCCTCAACAGCAAAGTCTAAAATCCTTGCCCAACTGTGCATTGGCACAAACATGGCTTCTGGGTGTTGATTTAACACTCTTACACAATCTTCCATTAACTCTGGTGTGCTTGATGAAAACCATTTTGTATCATAGAGCCGTTTTCGCCAACTCGCATGCACAGTATCACACCCTGTTCTCATATTTGTAGTAACGTCTGGCTTGAAGCCCGTGTTTAGCAAGTTGAATTTCACCTCACGAAAGTTTTTGGCAACATGCTTCATTTCTGGTGCACACAACGAAAGTCCTCTGTCCGATACATCATCGATAAAACAGTTTATCATCTTGGGGCTTGATTTGAGCTTAACAGCATTCTGCAACGCCTTGCAACTCTCCTCATAGGCTTTGGCTCTTTTCATGATGGAATTGACATGCAAGCAAACATTTTCCACTTCTGCCTTGCTATAGGAGCAGGCCCTTCCGTCCAGCATGTCGTGGATCTGTCGGTGAACAACCACATCAATGTAGCAACGAACTGGCGACGTAAAGTGGGTGTAAGGATACATGTCCAACGAATAATGTTTGCCATCAGCAGATGTCTTGATACTTCCAGAACAACGATAACCAGCTCGCTCTTGTATAGCTAACCAGTGGTTGTATGCCAAGTACTGTAACGGATGATGATCGTCCATTTTTACACATTTCGAGCTACCTTCCTTGCCAGACTCAACTGCATGCCAGAGCCATTTCTTGACAAAAACATTTCTCTCAGACTTTGTTTCCAGGGCAGTTTTAAGAGCAGGTTTTCTGTAGTCTGATATTTTCCTGTCCTGAAGACGCAGCATGATATCCAAAACAGGTTCTTCCTTTTTGACAAATTCTTCGATACTCTCTTTTAAAGGAGGCGGCTGACATCGTAATGGGACAGTTTGTCCAAATTTCCTAAGCAAGCATTTTGCTATCTGCTGGTTGGCCATAATCATGAATTCCTCCACTAGATAGTGAGCCTCCAGTGTACCAGTCGGTGAATCATCACCATCGCCGTCTCCAGCCACTAAGTCCAAGGCATACATGGATTTACCGAGCCTCCGTTTCCGAATCTCATGTGCCATGTTGAACAATCGTACTATGTCCTTGGACACTGTTTCTGTATCCTCGGTCATGGGTTTGGTTTCTATAATATCCTGGGCTTCTCTATATGTGAATTTTCTATGTGATCGGATGATCGACTTCACTATCTGGAAGCTGTTGCCTTCCATTTGGAGGTGGCGGCCTTGACTGTCCAGGTAGAAGAACACGGTAAGGGTGAGACGCCTTTTATCTGGAACAAGGCTGATAATATGGTTGCTCAGTGGTTCTGGAATCATAGTCCTGGGCTGCCGAATGCCTGGATAAAAGGTAATAACGCGCTCGTGTGCTTCAACATCAATGGCATCACCTTTCTCTACATAGGCAGCAACATCAGCTATATGTATACCCACCCTGTATCCGTCTGTGTGTGGTTCAATGCTGAGTGCATCGTCAAGGTCCTGGGAACCTGGAGGGTCGATAGTAAATGTGGTCACATTGGTCAGGTCAGTTCGGCCCTTCAACGGAGAACTGTGTGGTTCGTCTTCAATTCGTCGCGCTATGCTTTCTAGCTTCTTCACAGTAGCTTCTGTACAGCATTGGTACTTCATGTTGTAGATCCAGAATGTTCAAACCAGTTTCCAGGGAATCGCCATATGGCAGGATCTTCAGAACAGCTCCTCTGGGGTATACATATGACCTGCTCCAATTTATGTACGCAACCAGAAAAATGTATTTTTCACGGTTGCTTGGGTGCACGTCAACAATTTGTGAAAATTCTAGTGTCTCATTCTGATGGTTGTAATCGTACAATTCCACTTTGTATTTTCTCTGATAGGGGCAAGTATCCATGATTTCCTTATTCATGATGTGTATTTTGGGCAAAGTCTTACACATTGGGTGCACCAAGTGTGCTTCTGTATCATCCAGTGTACACATGAATACAGGGTGTTTCACATTCTTCAGTCGGCGGTTCAGTGTACCTAAAACACGTCCGTATCGTTTGCCCTTCTTCTCATGATCTCCGTCAAGCAGTTCCACAACAACCTCATCCTCATTAAAAACCTGTCCAGCCTTTGACCGACCCGAAATCTCGATACTCGATATCCTACAGTCTGTGTCTATCGGTGTGCACGACGCCATGTGAGATCCTTCTATCTGGATCGTACAGCGCTTGTACTTTTTTGGCAGCAGGAGTTTAGATTTCAGCTGAGTCACATGAAGCATCTCATCATAAAACCGTCCCCGCTTGAAGACAGATTCACGTTCATCAGCGAACTGATGGAGGTATGACTGATTCAAGTCGATGCCCGACTGTAGAAGTTTTGTGTCACTTGGAGCATCAAGATCCTCATCACTGGCATCTTTGTCAAGATGTACCCGACAACTCTGTTCGTAGAATGTTGTGTCTGAATACTCAGTATCATCATCTAAATCTGTATTTTGATAAACATTTTCTCCCCCATGATCAGGCAATCTTTCGTCTTCCGAGTCCGACTCGTCGTTTGATTGAGACAGCTGGAATGAAACATCACTGTGGCTGAATGTTCCCGTAGATGTGCTGCATATACTCGAGTCTCTGGATCGGCCTGGCTTTACGTTTTCCGCTTCCTGAAGTCGATTTATTGCGGGAAGCCGAGGCTCAGCAGACTCAGGTGATCGTTGGTATATTAGAGACAGTCCTTGTGAATTTACATTACTGTTGTTGGTATTGTCATCGACCACGGACTGCGGAAGTGTTGAGCTGACACAGGAGTCCGGGCGGGATGTCTGGTTCCCAAGGTGTGGGTCAGGTTTGGGCGACACAGACATCGCTTTTTCGGCAGTCGGTTCTCGAGATCTTGCTGAAAAAGAATGCAACGTTGAAAATTTGGAAAATCTCAGTTTAGGTGACGGAGATTAAAGAGCTATTTTGGTGATTTCTGCTCAGTAGCATAAGAAGAGAACACCAAGAAAGTGACCTTTGATAGTTTATAAGACAAGGCTAGGAGACAAGTAGGAATTTTTTATTTTAAGGACTACTTACAGTTGTCTAGTTGAGTTAAGAAATGCTCAGGTATCACATTGTTTTCATTGACATATTTGCTTTGATGTAATGGTGTTTAATGGCCTGTTTACAGCCATGGTCATTTAGGCCATGTTAACAGGGTAGAATGTTACCTGTTATGAGGGGGAGGGGGTGGGGAGGGTAAATACCAAAATCCGAACCACATATTGGCAGAAAAAAATAAAAATTCAGTCCTTAATTAGAATAACCTGACCTCGTGCCAGGTCCTCACCACACCAGTCACACAGCCATCACTTCCCAAAAGTAATATAATTAGTACTGATATGATAACCTTTATAATTGGTATAACCGGATTCAACTCTCACATACAAGAAAGCATAAGGGTCAAACCAGGGATACCGGTTACGGGTATTCCGGTAAGGGTAAAACCCATCACTAAATGTACCCTTCGCATACTCCCAACCAACCGCCCACTTCATTGAAAGAAATATGTACATGTTTACATTGTGCCATTACACTGCCATCATTCTTTAAAGGGCATCGAGGATACAGTTGTGTTTAATATGCATATTATAGTCCTTGACAATCTGTCAAGACGGGTGAAAAACGCATGTATTGTAAATATTCCATCTCTGTCACAAGTTATGTAGGTTTAAATTTTAAATTAGCTTGGATTATGCAGCACTTATCAATGACCCATAAATACTTAGTTTTGTGTGTATTCATTTTATTTTTAATATACTTTCTTAATTAATTTATATATTGATCAGTTATACAGAAATACAAAAAAAGAAACGTTACATTTTTATTTGATATTATTGGCAAAAACAAACATCGTAACTTGCATAATTATTTAAATTAACTTTCTGTGATGTCACAGCTCATTTGCAACTATGCAGAAATAACAAGAATTCCACCACGGAAGCGGTGTCGCGCCTGTCGAGGCATTTGTCAGTAACATGATCATGGGCATGTGCTAAATGTAAGCATCACACAAACTGTCAGAGAAGTGCATGTTTAAAATACGAAAAAGGTCAAGGTTGAAGAAACGTTTTGACAGAAAAAAATGGCTAAGTATTTCTACAACAACGTGAAGGTCAAAATGGTCAAGGTCGTGTATAATGGCGGAATGAGTGTGTTCTAAATGCTTACATGTCTCAAGTGTCCAAATATTGAAGCAATCCATTAAGTAATATTAATATTATACGATGATGAAGAAACGTGTAGGAACTTTTTGGCGCGAACAATGGCTAAGTGTTTCTGCAAAAATGTGAAGGTACAAGAGGTCAAGGTCATGATAATGTGGGTGTGAGTGTGTTCCAAATGCTCACATATATCAAGTGTCCAAATATTGAAGCAATCTGTCAAGTAATATTAATGTTATATCATGATGAAGAAACTTGTACAAACTTTTTGACGCAAAACAATGGCTATATGTTTCCGCAAAAAAATATGAAGGTGAAAAGGTCAAGTTCATGTTAATGGCGGTATGAGTGTGTTCCGAATGCTCACATGTATCAAGTATCTAACTATTGTAGCAATCCATCCAGTAATATTAAATGACGAAGAAGC
Organism: Conchocele bisecta; assembly: GCA_029237695.1. Lineage (NCBI taxonomy): Eukaryota > Metazoa > Mollusca > Bivalvia > Lucinida > Thyasiridae > Conchocele > Conchocele bisecta. Next base: position 56,828,074 of record CM055268.1, read on the forward strand.
TAGTACAAACTTTTTGACGCAAAAAAATAGGTAAGTGTTTCACAAAAATGTGAAGGTGGAAAAGGTCAAGGTCATATTGATGGCGGCATGAGTATGTTCCCAATGCTCACACGTATCAAGTGTCCAAATATTGAAGCAATCCGTCCAGTAATATTAAAGTTATACCATGATGACGAAGCTTGTACAAACTTTTTGACGCAAATAAATGGCTAAGTGCTTCCGCAAAACATCTGAAGGTAAAAAAGGTCAAGGTCATGTTAATGGCGACATGACTGTATTCCCAATGCCCATATGTATCAAATGTCCAAATATTGAAGCAATGCATCCAGTAATATTAAAGTTATACCATGATGACGAAGCTTGTACAAACTGTTTGACATTTCGGACAACGGCCACGATGACGACGCGGACGACGACGACGGAAAAAGCGGCGACTATGGAAACCTCTATAACTTGTGACAGACATGGAATATTTGCATGCAGTTTTCACCAGTCTTGTTAGATTGCCAATGGTTATGCTGTGTACATGACACACAGCTGGGGGCCCTTTAACTAAACTTTGTATGACTAAAATGTTCGTAAATGCAAGTTTATGATCGTCTGGAAATTTCAATTGATGGATTTACATTTATTGAACATGCAGCCTATGCTCCATAAGCATGATAAGTGTAAATCCAATAATTGTTTACAAGAAAACATTGTTAATGTGCAATTTACAGACTATCATAATTTTGCACTTACAAACATTACCTCCATCACAGAGGTCCTTTAACATCATGTGAAAATGAACATCAGTGAAAGTAACTTAGGAATACAGATCGACAATGATACATGGTACATATCAGAATAGTCAAAACATGTTGTTTCTTTAGAGACAAATATAAAAGAACAGCAGATAGCAAAAGCCATGTCCCACATTTTAAGGGCTAAAATTACAATCACTGGCTAAAGAAGTAATATTCCCTAATATTTCCCTGGATTTTCCCTAAAGTGAATTTATTTTTGCAATTTTCTCTGTTTTCCCTGTTTTCTGAGTCCATGGCCACCCTGTTTTATCATGCCATGGTTTAGAACACAACTTCACAACAATTTACGAAATTTCACTTTTTTTCAGTCCAAGATATTGAACAGATCAGGGAATAGAGAAATGTCTTAACCCTTAGAATGTAGGAAACAAAAAAAATTGCCTGCTGTTCTTTTGTACTTTGTATTTATTCTCAATAAAAACATGGCAGGGATTCCGTTGGCGATCGCCACTTTCGCAATTGGCGATAAAAATAAACAATTGGCGACAAAAAATTACAATTGGCGATAAAAAATTATAATTTTCGAAAAAAAATAAATATTCGTTTGGATTTTGTTTTCGAAAATTGTAATTTTTTATCGCCAATTGTTTTGTTTTTTTTCAAGTGGCGATTTTTTTATTTTCCTCAGCGAAAACCCTGCATGGGTTGGCAGTGTTTTTGTTGAGAATAAATGAAATTAAAGAATAAACAGCAGACGACAAATTTAATTCAGCATTATAAGGGTTAATAGTTTACCGCCAAATTAATCAGGAGTGACCAATCAGAACGCAAATCAACTAGAAAATGTGTTCATAATTATAAGTGGATAATATATTGGCTATATCCCGGAATAGGTCAATTTGGGGCTGTTCCGACTGGGGTGTGATCATGATCACTTAGATGCTTGCATTATAGTATACGGAATAAGTTGCATTTTGTGAATTTATATGTGATGATACTTATTCCGTATATTCGGTGGTCGTATACATGTTAATGCAATACGGAATAAGTAGTATTTTGTGAATACTTGTTCACGAACTGTGGCGGACCTATAATATATGTGATACTTATTCCACATATTCGGTGTTCGTATACATGTAAATATTATTAATATATATATGCTTGAGTGATAATGCAAGCGTCTAAGTGATCATGATCAGATCCACAGTCGGAATAGCCCCAAATTGACCTATTCAGGGGCCCGTTTCACTAAACTTCTTACGACTAAAATGTTCGTAAGTTCAAATTCAAGATCGTCTGTCAATTTAAATTTATGGATTTACATTTATTGTAATAAATGTAAATCCAATAATTATTTACAAGAAAACTTTGTTAATGTGAAGTTTACAGACTATCATAATTTTGCACTTACGAACATTTTAGTCGTACGAAGTTTAGTGAAACGGGCCCCTGGGATATAGCCAATATATTATAATTTCAGCACAAATATATCTACACAATTCCCTAACATTTGATTGGTCCGTAGCAAGTCTCTGTCCAAAATTTATATCCCAGTAAACACCCACGCAAAACTACTTTCCGCAACCGTGGGGCGCAGTTAAAATAATTCTTAAGAAAACAGAAAATAAACACATTTTCTTGATGAATTTATTTCAAATTCTGGAATTATAAGGAATGAATGGCCTTTTTGTGGAATTTATCGGGGATATAAACTTGGAAAAGTCGCGGGAATACTGGATGAGGCCTTCCGGCCTTCGTCCAGTATTCCCGCGACTTTTCCAAGTTTATACCCCGATAAATTCAACAAAAAGGCCATTCATTCCTATAACAACTTCTATATCCCTTGGTGGATTACCATACTTTAATATTTCAATACATCATACTTTGGGACAAATTCCACACATCCATGCTTCCCTTAATATGACATTGACATTTTGACCTTAACAACTTTGAAGGCCATTCATTCCTATAATGTACGGTGATACAACTTACCTCGCTTGTGTTTCTTTGTATGTTTTGGTTTGGGTTTCTGACTTTCCCGTTTCTGTTTTTCCTGCAAATCAATATAAACCATTGAACTATCAATACAATGTTTAACAGTCAGTGGTGTAACTGATTTCAGTTACGTTCGAAATAACATGATACAGTTATTTCTTCTAGTTGTGTGAGATTTGCCTCCCTACCGTTGTCAAATTGTTGATAACCTGTATCAGTTATTTTCAGTATCTATCATTGTATGCACAATTTAAAGGGAGGTAACACAACATCAATTGTTGACTTAACTATAGTTTACAGCGTGGTGTTAATTCCCTTGTTTATGTTGATACTAATTTGGCCATAACCGTGATAATCATGATAGCGATGGTAAATTGTATGCTGTTTCGTCCCTATAATTCGACGACATGTTCAACATGTTGAAATTTTATGATGTTCATTGAATTGGTTTAACTGTGTCTCTCACTGCTACAGCATCTACAAAGAAAACAAGTATTCTCAACTCTACGAAATGTTCATCGATGTTTCACTCTAAATAGCTGGCATGTTCCTCATTTTTATTATATCTTACGACTAATACCATGCTCATGACAATTTCCGTGAATACATACATCAGAATATTGAGTATTTAGAAAACAATACAAACAATACACATCTAGGTGAGGTAGCATGTTACGATATATGGTCAATGATGGTGTTTGGAAATGGTGGCATTGTCGTATTAGCATGATTATCATGCGTATAGTCCATATGACTTAACGTGTTTGTCATGTTAACCATTTACGTTTGTAATTGAGGCACAGAGCAGTGGTCTCACAATGTTTAAGCTACATTCCCCTCTCCCCATCCTAATATCGTGTGTACATGTTCTGATGATGATGATGTACACCATGTAAATAATGGATGCATCCAATGCACAGCTCCACACCCATGCTCTACAAATAATTTAAAAAGATACCATGTCTTCGTAATGGTACATGTACACAAATATATAATTGTGTTGTACATATAATTTCTTTATATCTTTGTATACCATATACATGTTATTTACCTAACTTATGTGCATTCGGACACAATACAGGGTTATGATAACCTGTGTAAGTTATATTTAATAACTTCCTCAAGTTATGATGACATTCAACAAGTGTCATGTTTGCTTCCGTCGACATAACATGTCAGTTATTTTGTATAACTTCATTGTTAACTTGACAAAACAACCACATGCCATGTGGTGTCCAGCACTAGTCCATTACCTAGTTAGTCAGTTCTAGAACGATTTGGCCACCATGCTCACAGCACATGGAGTGTGTCCAACATCATGCTCGTGACGACCATGATGCATAGTTCGGCATGTGGACACTGTATCTGTCTATACATGTGGCTGTGACTGGAGAAATGGGGCTAATGGGTTTTCGACCAGTGTAGATCCAGATCAGCCTGTCCATCCACACAGTCTGATCTGGATCTACACTGTTCGCCATTCCGCCAATGAAACACACACCATGCTTATAACAAGCAAACCAGATCATTAGCAGGCTACATGAGTGCTAAGTGACTTCTTCAAGCTAAATTTACCCAAACAACACAGAACGATGACTAGCATGAGTCAAATAACCCAAATAGAACAGGCATTGTACATCATGTACTTGTTTTCAGAAAATCATGAATACATTGCTCACATCACATGGGGTGGTACAACTATATACCGAGTTGGTTAAGACACACATTCATGATCATATGCTAACACACTTAGACTTTCGTTATGTTTCTGATGCTGTGCATGCAATTCCAAATTGCCATGTATAATTTGGTAGACATGCACTATATTAGAATAACCCGTTACAGTTATTTTGAATACCTTCCTCAAGTTATGTTGACATTCAACACAGTTCGTATTTGTTTTTTGACAAACATAACCTATACCAGTTATATGGTGTAATATCTGTCTCACGTTATCTTGAAAAAAAAAAGAACACAACAACCCATAGCTGAGTTTCACATGTGTTCATAACATGTAGATATACACATGACATACAGGTCGCGTTATATTCATGATGTTGCACATGTAATTTCCATATACCATGTAATGCGGACACATTATATTTTCAGGGCTAGGACAACGCGTGTCAGTTATTTTGAATAACTTCCTCAAGTTATGTTGACATTCAACGCATGTTGTGTTTGTTTGGGAAAAAAATAACCTATGCCAGTTATGTGTAATCACTTCCTCAAATTATAATCAGAAAAGCAACCATACGACCATGATGGTGACTAGCATGAGTAACCAAAATCGAAGAGGTGTCATCACGATCATAGATACTACACACCATGTATATGTTGTATGAAAACAATGAAAACCTTGATCACTGCACATGGAGTAGGTGCCATAGGGGTTTACAAGACAAGTCATCATTGTCATGATGTGTATAATTATGTAAATGCTGACCACATTCATGATGTCTGTGTTTCACATATGCGTAGAACATCGCTATGTTCATGATGTGATACATGTAATTTCCATATACCATACATATATATACACTATACACTTACATGGCTAGGATAACCGTGCCAGATAATTTAAATAACTTCCACAAGTTATGTCGTCATTCAACAAATTTCCTGTTACTTTTGGATAAAAATAACCTCTGCCAGTAATGTGTACCTCTGTCGTGACAGCATTTGATCAGTCTCGTTCAGACGAATCAAATGGCAGTCTAAAGTTAAAAACATATTATTTGTATCAGAAATGTCAACACTACTGGTTTTCACCAACAACATGATAACTCTTTTGACTGTACAAGCAACCCCCAAACAAATAAATGAAGTTTCAAGTAAATCGGACATAGGGTTGCAGAAATAATGGGTAGTGAAAAACTTACGCAAATGCTGCCAAAACTTTAACACAAATTTCTAAGTAATTTGACCTTCAGCATGTGGGTCTCATGGGCGGGCTATGGAATGATTTGATTTAATATTCAATGGTGTTTACGGCCTATCAACAGCTAAGGTCATTTTTGGCCGGATTAATGGGGTCGAATCCCATAATGGCATACATGTATGTTACCTGCTGTGATTGGTGGGGGGATCCCAAGTCAGAACCGACTATTTACAGAAAAAGAAAATATTCAGCCCTGAAATTAGAATAACCTGACCTGGTGTCAGGTCCTCACCACACTAAAGTCACTTAGCCCCACTCCCCAAAAGTAATAGGATTAGTACTAATCTTATTACCGGTACTTTTATAATGGGTCATAACAAGTAAGAATGCTACCGAGTACCTGAATTACTTAATTTTGGATCAAATACAATCTAATGTTTCATATACATGTATAATACATGCTCAAAGCCAGTCTGGTATACTTTACCATTTATATTGTGTCGGTAGACACATGTAATTTACACAAATTGATACATAACAGTGCTGAATTTGAAATGACATGTAAACAATTTCCTTTAATCAGCTTGAGACAGAAGTGCGATGCCCAGATGCCATTGTTATCACTATGTTGATCTCTCCACAAGCAAGCTCAACAAATAGTGTGTGCCATATTGAGCCTGAATTAGAGATTAGGTCTTAAACAAATACGGTACTTTGGTTCACAAACATGGGGTTTGCAGAAGGTGACGAGTGAGGGCGGATTTTTTATATATATATAATTTTTTTTATTTTTTTTTGAGATGTTGTTTTTTTCTTCAAGTTGTCAAATGCATGTATGTTCAATAAAGATACTATGACCTCTTTAGACGTGAAAAATCACCAGATTTCGTCACACTTGATTGGATTTAACATAATTCATGGTAGTGTTTCTATTTTATCATGTGGCGAATTACATACATGAAACGATTTTATTTCTACATGACCAGATGACGATAAAATACTCGACGCGCAGAGATTATTCTGACGCGGCTATATCTGAGAACCAAAGTACTTTAGTATGGCCTTATCAAACTAATTCTGAGCATGAACTTTAACATTTTAAATTAAATTCCAACCACAGCTAAAGCTCGATTAACACGATTAATCAAAATGCTTTATTTGGAAACATGAAAATTATGCTGAGAAAATTTTATAATAACATTTTAATAAGAGTAATAACTGCAAACAGTGTCACATACTTCCATTCATTTCATATATATATTACAAATGTACATGTATCTGACATTGATTTATAGGGTGCATGGATGAATATTAGCTGTCATGGATGGATATTCGGATGACCAGATGGAATGATGACTATGAAAACTATATACATGTACATGTACACCTAGTCAAACTGAGTAATTATAACTCTATAGCATGAACATTTGACAACTTAGGCCCAAGAAAATTAATTTGCAGTTTCTCATCCTCACCTGAGCCTAAAATAAATTTCTAAATTATTACTTTATTCATCTTTATAAAAAACATATATAAATAATGTGTACACTATTTGTACACCAATGTTAACACAAGAAATCAGTAAAAACTGATGGAAATACGCATAAACAACTTAATGCAAAAACACTTTCAATCTGACTCAGGATTACAGAGAAATGTGGCCTCTTGGTGCACAATTGGCATATGAATACCCCCCCACCCCCGGTGGCAGATTGGAGAAACTGTGGCAAAGTTAATTAATCAAAAGTGATAAGTATTCATAAGCACATGTACAGTTATGAATGTCAATATCATATTAAGGGCAGCATGGATGTGCGACAGTTGTGCACAAGTCTTATTCTGGTAAACTTCTTAATTAGTGAAAAAGTTTCCAAGTTGTGAAGTGCAAAAGGTCATGGTCATATAAAGGGCAGCATAAACAAACAAGTATGGTCCATTTCAGCAGAGTTCTGTATATAGCCACTTTAAATGAATGTAGCTGTCAATTAGCCAATTTAGAGAACATAGCTGCCAAGTAGCCAACATAGAGCATCTCATATGATGTGAAACATACATGTATACCTGTACATGTATATGATGTAATCATGGTAATCTGGCAATCATCATGATCATTGTAGCGGTTAGTTGGCCTGCCAGCTTCAGAATTTGAAAATTGCTTTTGTAGTAAATTAATAAATAGTTTGTAATTTATATGAAAGTTCCTAGTTTCTCCATGATTAGCTACATAATTATCTGTCAGAAAATACTCTACATATGTACAAGTTGTGTTTCCATTATTTCCTCAAATATGCGTGTTATGTCTCATTTTGATCATCTCTGTGAGGTGGTTCAAATGAGTAATCACAACATTGACCATTGTAGATAATATAAATAAAATGTTTCACCACCCGCCAAGTCACATAGACTTAAAGTATTCCAGATGTCATCACGTTTGAGGCATTTATTTCCTATTTTTTCAGTTGTATATCATGTACAGCTGCCATATCGGCAGGCGCTATCAGGCTAGAGCCATGCTAGCTACATTCTTGTAACTTATGTAATGGTCACGTTGATTGTCATTGTTATTCCCATGATTACACTCTGTGCGTATCCGTATTTTATATTTGCAGCAGATCAACTGCACATTTTCCACAGAATAATGTTCTCGTACTCTGATGGCCGGAACTATGAATCAAAGCCTGGCCTTTAGAGAAATGTTACTATTTTGACACATTTTTGTGTCTTGTGCATTTATAATTTACATGCGTTCTTCATTTTCTTTTGACAGACATTTGTCTGTAGAATCGTGAATACTTACTGCTAAATCATCATTATAATTCTGGCAATCAGTCTCGACATTGTTCAGACTGCGCGTTGTATGTTTTATGCACGTTTACATGCATTTTGGCAAACATCATGAACACTATCTAGTAGAATGGTTAAACATTACTATACTACTAAACAAACACAATGCAAATACATTTCAAGAAATCATCGTATGTTCGTAACAAACAGCGCGCATTCGCAAACTAATATTGGTATACGTAGATTACAATCAAAAGTTGTTTATCATTAACAATATTCCCTGTGATAAGCCCGTTATTAACTGCATGCCAGCATTGTGATATTATTTGTTTATGTAGCCCATTACTCTAGTGTGAAAACATTATAAACCCATGAGTAAGACAGATGACACGGCCATTGAATTGATTATTGCAAACATCATGCTATTCTGTAACTATAATAATCATGATCATGCTGATAATCTGATAAAACCACTGACCCCTCTCAGACCTTCAATTTTTGTGTCCCTTTCTCTCACAAGTGGAGATATAATTGCCAGTCACTTGGGACCCGTACAATCACTGTTCCCTGTTGACGGTGTTGGCAGATCTCATTTTGCGGGCCCGTTCATGCTTGGGAATATATTGAACTCATTACATTAACATTAGGTCAATTCCACGGAGCATATTATTCTACATTATAGAGTATGCAAAATACATGAATTCCACATGAGCTCCGAATGTTGTGCCAGTCAACCTGCCAGCCAATCCATCCTAGGATTTTGTTTTTCTGTCCAATTCCCGATTGCTCGGATTATGGTGCTGTCTAAGTCCCCAGGTGTCGACCCTCGATATGTCCCCCATCTAATCCCGCTCACAGGGCAGGACAAACGTCGATATACCTATAAATCCCACATGTCAATATGTTTATGAACGTTCATGAAATACAATATGAACTTAACATATGAATATATATAATTTTGTAACGCGAAAGTCGCATGTAAAATCAAATATATACTTGTTAGTTTTATAATTCTTCTAGAAAAATAATGTATAATTAAATGTAAATGTAATACAACACAACCATCATTGCAGCACTTTAACACATACCTTAAACAAGAAATAACTAGAGAAAAGTCGATGGCACGCCATCGCAATATACACACTTTTGTGCCTGAATGGAGAACAATGTGAAAATATATGTTGTTACCACCCATTTTAACCGCCTTGGCGAGGCGGTTCAAATGAGTGATAACAACATATACTTCTGAGCAGAAACAAAATAAAACTAGTTAGTATTTTTCAGTCCGAAAACAATATTCAGCGTGAAAAGGATTGATCCAGTGTGAAAAATATAAAGGTGTTGAGTTAGACAGATAACAGGGCCATATTGTGATTACGTAAATATCATGCAGCGTGATAATCATGACCATGCTGATCATCTGATAATAATGAAACTATCCATGATACCACTGACGGTAGCAGGCTAACCCGGACTTGGCTGATTCAGACTGGCTGATTCGGACCTAATTTCTGGCTGATTCGGACCTCGATGTTGGCTGATTCGGACCTTTTTATATTTTTGTGATTTGGCTGATTCGGACCTCACGGTTGGCTGATTCGGACCATAAGTTGGCTTATTCGGACCTCAATGTTGGCTTATTCGGACCAACATGCGATTGACCTCAATATTTGCTTATTTGGACCCACAAACATAGTTTACTGCTGACAGCTTGGTTATTAAACACATTGAATCTGAAACATATTTAAATGTATGTACTTTTTCATCAATAATAAATAAAGCACCTTCCAACAATTGCTTTATTTGATGAAATTCCATAAACTATTGATTTTATTGCTAACTATACATTATGTTTGTAAAACACGGATATGCCCATGGATATCTGACTAGAGATTGTGTGCAAAAAGGAAAACAAGGGCATTTGAGAAAGTCTTGACGTAAGAAAATGGCTAAGTATTTCAGCACCATTTTGAAGGTCACAAAGGTAAAGGTCATGCCATTTGTTGTGTGATTGCGTCACACATGTTGAGAAACTCTTCCAAACTTTTTGACGTAAGTGATTCAGCACCATTTCGATGGTGACAAAGGTCAAGGTCGTGTGAATGCTGGCTCCAGTGTGTGACACATGTTCAGGTGATTCAAGTGTCCAAGTATCGAAGCAATCCTGTACGTAATATTGGCGATATTACATGTTGGAGAAACTCTCACAAACTTTTCGACGTAACAAAGTGTTTCAGCGACATTTCGAAGGTGACAAAGGTCAAGGTCGTGTTAAATGTGGCGCTAGTGTGTGACAAATGTGCGGTGATTCAAGTGTCAAAATATCGAAGCAATGCTTCTCGTACTACATGTATTGAAAATATTACATGCTGGAGAAACTCTTACAATCTTTCGACGTAACAAATGGCTAAGTGTTTCAGCGATATTTCGAAGGTTCAAAGGTCAATGTCGTGTTAACCGTGGCGCGAGTGTGTGGCAAATGTTCAGGTGATTCAAGTGTCCACGTATTGAAGCAATCCTTCGCGTAATATTGAAGATATTACATGTTGGGATAAATTCTTACACACTTTTCGACGTAAATGTACACGGATGGACGGACGGAACCTCAAGAGCAACGCAATATGCATCCCTATAAAATCAATTTTCCTATGGGAATATAACACTGTGCAAAGCTGGAGAGTGACGAGAAGAGACAAACAAAGATTTAATTTTTGGGATTTGACTCGGAAATGTAGCTACATAGCTTAGAGATAACGTAACTAAGAAAACTTTAGATTTTGAAAATCGGTCGACAAATTCCAAAATTAAAATTCTGAAACAATATATGTTCTGCGCTCATGTTTAATTCCCATAGAATATACATGTATATATATCGATTTGGAACATCTATCGAGTTCTAAGTTAAATCATATTTGAAGAACTTTCAAAAATGGGATGAATTTATTTAAAAAGTGCATATATTTATAAGTTTTTTTTTACTAAAATGTATTATGATTATTTGTCAAAAGTAGAGCCGGCATAAAACCGTGAACCATACAGGAAAGAAACGTCAGTCAGACGGATTGACCAAACAGTGAATCTCTGGACCACTACCGGGCAAGACATGGGATATTACAGTTACGACCAGTAAAAACCCAGACCATCATGGCACCTGCACAATATGGTCAGGGTCTTCACTTGTTTGTATTTTGCAATAATTGTGTCAGCGAAACTGTGTGTGCATGCAGCCTATTGTTACATACAAGTATGACTGACCGGCATTTGCACGTCGACTGTCTTAACAGAAATGACGGAAATAAGCCACGGTTTGTCCCGTTGTGGCGAAATTTCAGCTTGTTCTATTTGAATCCATTTTCGATCCCATATACTTTGCTGGGTAAGTTTGTGCGATTTGTAATAAAAACGCAGACGCAGATGCCAAAACTGCACACTGTATCAAGCATAAATAAACACGTTTAGAATTATCAGATGTAGGTTTAATGCTATTTACTTTACACACTCACAAAACAGTGGAACCGCTCCAAAACCGACACCCTGGGAATTCCCCAGGGTGTCCGGTTTGAATATATTCCCCTGTAAAGCACACATGTTAGCACTTCATGACACATTCTGGTGTTTTGCAATCATGAGAAGTCATTGTAATCGGAGATACATAACAGCGAAACACATCTACGTTGCAGGTACATGCCCACGCAGTAGGCACAAACTGTTCTTTAAATCAGAAACATCATCTGCGACATTTTCTGGCAAAATAAACATTCATTCACCATTACCACACGTATTGATTGGCATTATTATACATTTGATATCACACGTAAATTTTCACACTGATATCAGGGGCGATAGCCGTGTTTCCTTAAAATGTTAACGGACATTACTATTTATTCTCTCTATTTATTTGTTGATGTGCAATGATCATACTTTATAATCTGTCGAAAATATTTTTGTTTTCAGGTGACGCATTTAATTTATTTAAATAATTAAAAACTATCATGCTCCATTTGCATATGAAAATAGCCTGATACCACCGCGAGTCACTATCAGTAAAATAAATATTACTAAATGATTATATCTACATAGCGGGCACTTGTATTTTTTAGAACTGGTGGAATAGTGACACAATAATAAAACATTGTGTGCCTACAGAGCGGACACCGGTATCGCATTTTCAAAGTACTCCCCCTGATAAAAGTACTCCCCTCGATACACAGACGGGAGTACTTTGAAAATGGCTAGTCGGCCCATTTTCAAAGTACTCCCCTCGATGCACTGACGGGAGTGTTTTGAAAATAGCTAGTCGGTCCATTTTCAAAGTACTCCCCTCGATACACTGACGGGAGTACTTTGAAAATGGCTAGTCGGCCCATTTTCAAAGTACTCCCCTAAAGTTTCGAGCAATCAACGCAGTTTGTATACGCGTTCAGTATATAGGATCTGTGTCTACATTGTTGGGCATTAAGTGCAACATTCATCATATGTCTTGATATATTCTGAGGGGGGAGTGGTTTGGGAATGGGTATGCAAGGCCATTTTCAAAGAACTCCCCTAAACAAAAAGAACGAGCATGACGATGTGACGCATAGAATCAGCCTACGCGTTTATGGTATAAGATAAGCGTCTACAGCGTTGGTCATTGCTGTGCATACTTCCGTCGTACATGTACTCATGTATGAGATATTGAGGGGGAGTGGTTTGAAAATGGGTATACACCGCCATTTTCAAAATACTCCCCTAAACAAAATGAACGAGCATGACGATGTGACGCATAGAATCAGCCTACGCGTTTATGGTATAAGATAAGCGTCTACAGTGTTGGTCGATGTTGTGCATACGTCCACCGTGCATGTACTTATGTATGAGATACTGAGGGGGAGTGGTTTGAAAATGGGTATACACTGCCATTTATGAATCTGTTTTATTACTCCACTCATAACCGTACTCAACGCTGACTACCATGTAACATATTCGTATTTCTAGAACACTGATCCCTGTTTTCTATATATTTCACTTGTTATGACATTGACCTGCGTCTGCATTTTTCAAGCGACGCTGTTACACGTGCCAGTCAGCTGAGTAGTGCTCAGTCTGGGTTGGGTACAGACAGGGATAATGTGTATATATGATTGTGTACTGTATAGTGATTTGTATGGTACACCGTTTTTGTCGCGCCTGCTTGCAGATAGCGCGACATAGTCGGCGTACGTTCGTCCGTACGTCCGTGTGTGCGGGTTTGCATTGAAGTTTTCGGGTACCCCTTATCTGTGCAACCGTTAGTCGGATTGACTTGAAACTTCATATACCTATTAATCATCATCTATATTTATACCACACCCATGCGACCCTGATGCCCAAGGTCAAGGTCAAATCACTTAGAGATTTACGTTAACGTTATTTTTCAAATATTTACGTTAAATTTGCCTGGTACCCCTTATCTCTGCAACCATAAGTCGGATTTATTTGAAACTTTGTATACTTTTCTCATCATCCATATTTCCATTCTATAGCACATCCAAGCGGCCTTGATACCCAAGGTCAATGTCAAATTACAAGGTCGGGTGCCAAATATCTCTGCAACAATAAGTCGGATTGGCTTTAAACTTCTTAACCTTCATCCATATTTTTATTCTGTAGCCCACCCATGTCATCTTCATGCCCAGGGTAAAGGCCAAATTACTTAGACATTTGTGTTAAAGTTTTTGAAATATTTGTGGTAAAAATTGTTTTTACGGTGAAGTACCAATATCTTTGCAAACTTAAGTTGGATTATCTTGATATTGCGTGACATATAGTGGCACTTTGGCGTCCATACGTGCGTCCAGATTTTCATTTTTATTCCCTATCCAGCACTCATAGGGTGCGACATGCGGGCCGCGACCATCTACATGTAGTACTATTTATTCAAAAGATATCTAGATTTGCGAATTAGGTATATTATTTAACCAAATAGACTATATATTGTTCCATGAATAGATATCTTGTATTACAATGGAGATATCTCAATGTAAGATTTGAATAAGATTTCCATTGGTTCAATAAGAATAAGATATCTCTTTGATATTAATATATCTGTTTGACCATTCAAAGTAATAGATAGTTATCTTGTTTCGAGAATAAGTAGTAACACGGCGTGCCATAGAGTTGTCGAGTGAAATGAACATGATTTGCTATTGCACATTTTCATTGTAGCGATTCGGTCAGCGTACTACATGTACCTACTTACTATGGGGCGCCAAGTGGGACATGGCTCAATTTTGTCAACAAAATTCATTTTTGTGCCACAAAATTCAATTCTGTGTCAAAATTCAACTGTGCCACAGAATTCAATTCTGTCACAAAATTCACTGTGCCACAGAAAATTCAATTCTGTTCACAAAATTACTTTTGTGCAAAACAAAGTCAAAAAATTCACTTTTGTGCCACGAATCAATTCTTCAATTTCTGTGTCACAAAATTCACTTTTGTGCCACATTCAATTCTGTGTCACAAAATTCAATTCTGTCAATTCTGCACGCATGTAAGAAGGACTACCATTGGTCAGAAACTGCACTGGAGAAATGGGTCACGGTCGCCGATCTACACATTCAATGTCGATGATTCATTTCTCATTCTGCCGATGATTCATTTCTCATTCTGCCATTTTGCTTCAACTATCTCCAAACAGTCAAACGTTGACAAACCCATTCGTATTTAAACTCATTTGCGTTATAATTGTACACATAATTCATGTACATGTAGATCTCCCGCGAGTACTGACGTCATTTCTTGTGTATCGCAAGGTACATCTGCCCCAGTTAAATCAATAATACACGCGCTGTGGCCTGTGTTCTGACTGCTGTCTGTGTTTATAAACAGAATGTGTGTATTGGGCCATTTGAGGAAACCATTTGTAGTATTTGTGTAGATACCATGGATACTAAGATGGTGTATACTGTAAATAATGCATGTAGACACATAGTTGCGAACACGTAACTTCACAACTAGTAGACACAGATCCAATACCATTTGTTTCACAAGGTTAGATCTACTGTTAGAATACGACGTCATCTAATGTCATTTTCGAGCATAAAACGTTACCTGATAAATAGAATACCAGGCTAGTGTATTTTAATATCAAGTTTATCAGGCTCGGCTCGGAAACGGTAGGAATTCCTCGGCAAGCCTCGGAATTCCTACGCGTTTCCTAGCCTTGCCTGATAAACTTGATATCAAAATACACTAGCCTGGTATTCTCTATATATAGGCATGCTCTCAGGTCTTGCTATGTCCCGGCTACTTTATGTTTGACCCTGTTTACATAATTGAGGGAAAATTCTGAATATTTTTCTTATTTCTCCTTCAAAGTATATATGCTTATATGGTGTGACCACTCATTTGTAATCATAATATAACCCAAATAACTGTCCATAAAGAAGTATAATATTGATATATTGGGTTATATTTTCGCATTGAAATATTTAAACCTGCAAGTGTACTCCACCATCTAGTAAAATGGACTAAGACCGATCTCAACCAATCAACGTAGAGATGACATAGACTATCCTACGCAAACTAATTTTTGTGGACAAAAATGAATTCTGTCCTACAAAACTGAATTTTCTTCACAAAACTCAATTCTGTCTTACAAAATTGAATCCTTTATAACAAAAATGAATTTTGTATACGAAACGTATGCAGAATTGAATTTTGTGACACAGAATTGAATTTTGTGACATTTTGTGACACAAAATTTAATTTTGTGACACAGAATTGAATTTTGTGATTTTTAGTGTTACAAAACTCAATTTTGTACACACAATTAACTTGTCCTGCATGGCGCCCCGTACTTACGATCATAATAAAGTTACAAATGTATACATATAAACTGGTACGTGTAGCTGAGCTCGTGGTTTACTTAACGCAATACACAGTACATGTGCACAGAACGGATATATGCAATTCCTTATGTTTACATATGGGACGTTATATATGGAAAAAAATGCAACAACCTGTGCGAACTTCTTTTATCCAAAGATGTTTACTAATGAAATAAAGGTACTACCAGGAGCGGACTATCTAAGGTTGGTGTTCCCTTATTGGAGCCTCATGTAATGTCAATGGAAATCAAACTTAAAAATGTATAAAAAAAGTTACTTACAAAAATAATTTATATCTACATGTTTATTATATAATGGTGCTTGTCTTATTAGCATGAATATTACACATTAGGTTGTAGTTTGGAAATAATAGACACAATGAGGTGTTTTCATGTACACATGTTATCATTGCACACCTGTTTGCACAGTGTGTTTACACGTGTTGCCATCAAATTGTGTTTGTTATTCGCAAACTACTGCAGCATTTCTCGGTTCGTTGCTGTAATGATACTTATATACATATACATTAAACGTGGATATGGAATATTTGTGTAGGTAACTTTATTTATTTTAGCTAGATTTCTTGTCTTGTTTGATTTCCATCGACTTTGCAGCTCCAATAAAGGAACATCTACATAAGTCTAATATCGTATGACACTCACGGACACGAACTAGTATTATTGAAAAAGTATTAGTTGATTTTTTATTTGTGATTTGCCACCCAAGTCTCCGTTTCAAATACACACTGATACATTTATATTCACACTGACGTGACATAAAAGGACATCGGTGTGAAGTGAGCAGTGAGCAGTAAGTAGCAGTGAGATATATCTCACTGCTGGCAGTAAGCGGCAGTGAGCAGTGAGGTGTGTTACACTGCTAGCATTAAGCAGCAGTGGGCAGTGAGATGTGTCTCACTGCTAGCAGTAAGCGGCAGTGAGCAGTTATATGCGTCTGGCAATAATGTAAACTAAGTACTTGCGTAAACTCTTTAGACCGGACAATGTATATTTGTGTAACCTCTCTAAACCGGACACCACTGTAAACTATGTGTATGTAGGGAACCCCACTAACCCGGACATCACTTTAAACTAGGTATGTGTGCGGAACCTCTCTAAACCGTACACCACTGTAAACTAGGTATGTGTGCGGAACCTCTCTAAACTGGTCAGCACTGCAAGCTTGGTACATGTATGTGTGCGGAACATCTCTAAACTGGACACCACTGTAAACTATGTGTATGTATGGAACCCCACTAAACCAGACATCACTTTAAACTAGGTACGTGTGCGAAACATCTCTAGAGCGGACACCACTGCACGCTAGGTATGTGCGCGGAATCTCTATAAGCCGGGCACCATTGTAAGCTAGGTATGCGTGCGGAACCTCTCTAAACCGTACACCACTGTAAAGTAGGTATGTGTGCGGAACCTCTCTAAACTGTTCAGCACTGCAAGCTAGGTATATGTAAGTGTGCGGAACATCTCTAGACGGGACACCACTGTAAACGCGGTATGTGTGCGTAGCCCCTATAGACCGGACACCGCCGCAATCTAGGTATGTGAGTGGAACCTCTATAGACCGACAGCACTGTAAACAAGGTATGTGTGCGGAACCTGTCTTGATCGGACACCACTGCAAACGAGGTATGCTTGCGGAACCTGTCTAAACCGGACAACACTACAAACTAGGTAAGTGTGCTGGAGCTCTCTTGACCGGACACCACTGCAAACTAGGTATGTGTGTGTGCGGAACCTCTCTATACCGATCAGCACTGTAAAGTCGGTATGTGGGCTGAACCTCTCTAGACCGGACACCACTACAAGCGAGGTATATGTGCGGAACCTGCCTAAACCGGACACCACTACGTAACCTCTCTAAACCGGACACCACTACAAGCGAGGTATATGTGCGGAACCTGTCTAAACCGGACACCACTACAAGCGAGGTATATGTGTCGGAACCTCTCTAGACCGGACACCACTACAAGCGAGGTATATTTGCGGAACCTCTCTAAACCGGACAACACTACAAGCGAGGTATATATGTGGAACCTCTCTAAACCGGACACCACTGCAAGCTATGTATATGTGCTGAACCTCTCTAAACCGATCATCACTGAAAGCTTGGTATGTAATCGGCACCTCTCTAGACCGGACACCAGTAGCAGTAAGCAGTAGTGGGCAGTGAACAATACAATATGGATGCAGCAATATGATCAAGCTTATAAATATAACTGTATAATGCCGGATATTGACTGTTCTAACTAAGTATTTCTCCACAATAGCGAACATTGTAGAACGGTTCAAATATAAATTTAGTCACGCTTCGAACGCCCACATAATCATGTATCAGTGGCGGATCCAGGATTTCACCAAGGGGTGGGGGCACATGGAACGTGAACGAGGTATGCTCGTTCGTAGACTGAGTGGAGCGAGGGAGTTGGCTAGGGGGGTCCGGGGGCATGCCCCCCGGAAAATGTTGAATTGAGGAAGCCATTTTCTGCATTGTACTGCATTTTTTTCATATATTTGAAGATCATATTTCGTAAAAAAAAAATCGGGATTTCTGAAGAGGGGGGGGGGGGGGGGGCGGAAAATGTTTCATTCGTATTATCTCCAGCGAACGTACATGCAATGGTTCTCGACCGGTACTTGCAGTGCAGTGTACAGTGTACACAATTTTAGACGATTTCACCATGTTCTGCATTGAATGCTGATGAAAGGAGAAACTTACTCAGTTTACTCAGTATTACGTGTAAGTGACACAAGAAATGTGATTAAAAAAACAACTGAACAAAAGAAAAAAATATGTTCGCTCGATGTGAACCCACGAACGCATCGGTCACAGACTTTCTCGCTACCCACACGGCTATATCGTTCACAAGAATAAACTTTGAAATTAAGAAGTATAAAAAGTTATAATACAAAACAAAATGGCCTCGCTCAAATAATATTACAAATAACATTATTAATTATGCTCATAAGCAGAAACATTGAATATGATTCATAAAGCCTTCCAACTTTTTTATCTGGATTTCGCTACGAAATAATTCTATGGTCTTGTCGTCAAACGGGTATTCAAACGAGCACTATTTGCTATCATGGCGTGGGTGTACGATGGAGCAAAGAAGCGTAGTACGATGTAGGCCTTTGCTGCTAATATGGCGTGGGTGGGGGTATTCAAATGAGTTAGACTTGAGACTGAAGCCTGAAACGGCGCGGCCACCTAGTACATGATGTGGGCCTAGTCCCCCCGTAATCCTTCCAGCATGTCTCCATGCCGGCTAGTGCTCTCAACTGTGCTTAGCTGCCAGCCCGGACACAGCGAACCTCACTGTTACTGTTATTTCAGCTTGCTGGTATTGAAACGTTGGGGGTGGCGGCACCCGAGTTAGGCTGGAAACAGAAGCCTGGAACAGCGCGGCCACCTTGTTGTTACGATGTAGGCCGAGTGCCCCTGTATGCGTTCCATCACATCTCGGCTTCCGGCTAAGTGATCTAAACCTGTGATTAAACGGCCACCCCAGATGGCAACGAACGTCATTATTGCTGCGATTATGGCGTGGGTGGGGGTAATTCAAACGAGTTAGACTTGAGAACGAAAGCCTTGGAACAGCCGCGGCCCACCTAGTAACAATGATGTGGGCCTAGTGCCCCCCGTAATCCTTCCAACACGTCTTCCATGCCGGCTAGAGCTCTCGGGGGGGGGGGGGGGGGGGGGGGGGGGGGGGGGGGGGGGGGGGGGGGGGGGAGGGGGGGGTTAACTGTGCTTAGCTGCCAGCCCGGAACACAGCGAACCTCACAGATTACTGTTTATTTCAGCTTGCTGGTATTGAAAACGAGTTAAGGCATGGAAACAGGAAGCCTGGAACAGCGCGGCCCAGCCACTTGTGTACGATGTAGGCCCCGAGTGCCCCTGTATGCGTTCCATCACATCTCGCTTCCGGCTAGTGCTCTAACCTCTGATTAACGGCCACCCCAGATGCAACGAACGTCATTATTTGCTGCTATTATGGCGTGGGTGGGGGTATTCAAACGAGTTAGACTTGAGACTGAAGCCTGGAACAGCGCGGCCATCTAGTACATGATGTGGGCCTAGTCACCCCGTAATCGTTCCAGCATGTCTCCATGCCGGCTAGTGCTCTCAACTGTGCTTAGCGGCCAGCCCGGACACAGCGAACCTCACTGTTACTGTTATTTCAGCTTGCTGGTATTGAAACGAGTTAGGCTGGAAACAGAAGCCTGGAACAGCGCGGCCACCTGGTGTACGATGTAGGCCGAGTGCCCCTGTATGCATTCCATCACATCTCGCTTCCGGCTAGTGCTCTAACCTGTGATTAACGGCCACCCCAGATGCAACGAACGTCACTATTTGCTGCTATTATGGCGTGGGTGGGGGTATTCAAACGAGTTAGACTTGAGACTGAAGCCTGGAACAGCGCGGCCATCTAGTACATGATGTGGGCCTAGCCCCCCCGTAATCGTTCCAGCATGTCTCCATGCCGGCTAGTGCTCTCAACTGTGTTTAGCGGCCAGCCAGGACACAGCGAACCTCACTGTTACTGTTATTTCAGCTTGCTGGTATTGAAACGAGTTAGGCTGGAAACAGAAGCCTGGAACAGCGCGGCCACCTGGTGTACGATGTAGGCCGAGTGCCCCTGTATGCGTTCCATCACATCTAGCTCCCGGCTAGTGCTCTAACCTGTGATTAACGGCCACCCCAGATGCAACGAACGTCACTATTTGCTGCTATTATAGTGTGGGTGGGGGTATTCAAACGAGTTAGACTTGAGACTGAAGCAGTGGAACAGCGCGGCCACCTAGTACATGATGTGGGCCTAGTCCCCCCGTAATCGTTCCAGCATGTCTCCATGCCGGCTAGTGCTCTCAACTGTGCTTAGCGGCCAGCCCGGACACAGCGAACCTCACTGTTACTGTTATTTCAGCTTGCTGGTATTGAAACGAGTTAGGCTGGAAACAGAAGCCTGGAACAGCGCGGCCACCTGGTGTACGATGTAGGCCGAGTGCCCCTGTATGCATTCCATCACATCTCGCTTCTGGCTAGTGCTCTAACCTGTGATTAACGGCCACCCCAGATGCAACGAACGTCACTATTTGCTGCTATTATGGCGTGGGTGGGGGTATTCAAACGAGTTAGACTTGAGACTGAAGCCTGGAACAGCGCGGCCACCTAGTACATGATGTGGGCCTAGTCCCCCCCCCGTAATCGTTCCAGCATGTCTCCATGCCGGCTAGTGCTCTCAACTGTGCTTAGCGGCCAGCCCGGACACAGCGAACCTCACTGTTACTGTTATTTCAGCTTGCTGGTATTGAAACGAGTTAGGCTGGAAACAGAAGCCTGGAACAGCGCGGCCACCTGGTGTACGATGTAGGCCGAGTGCCCCTGTATGCATTCCATCACATCTCGCTTCCGGCTAGTGCTCTAACCTGTAATTAACGGCCACCCCAGATGCAACGAACGTCACTATTTGCTGCTATTATGGCGTGGATGGGGGTATTCAAACGAGTTAGACTTGAGACTGAAGCCTGGAACAGCGCGGCCACCTAGTACATGATGTGGGCCTAGTCACCCCGTAATCGTTCCAGCATGTCTCCATGCCGGCTAGTGCTCTCAACTGTGCTTAGCTGCCAGCCCGGACACAGCGAACCTCACTGTTACTGTTATTTCAGCTTGCTGGTATTGAAACGAGTTAGGCTGGAAACAGAAGCCTGGAACAGCGCGGCCACCTGGTGTACGATGTAGGCCGAGTGCCCCTGTATGCATTCCATCACATCTCGCTTCCGGCTAGTGCTCTAACCTGTGATTAACGGCCACCCCAGATGCAACGAACGTCACTATTTGCTGCTATTATATAACCATTCAATAAAGAGAGCATAGCATTGTCAATGCTAGTGTAGGATTCATGCCAATATAGGTACTTGTATAGGCCACATCATCATTATGTAATTGCTGTCTGCATATATCGGGAAAAATACGGTATCCAAAATTCACAAGATTATATGTCTGTTGAGCGTTATCTCTGTATTAAATCAGCTAAACAACATGTATTGCCATTGTCATCAATCTTAGGCAAAATGCGATCTGGTTACTGATAATGTCACTGCGTCTGAACTATGGGTGAGATAAATCAAATAAATTGGTAATAATCACTATTCATGCGGATAACTATGTGAATTATTATAATAAATACAGAGATGACAAACAATCACAACAATTACAAAATGGCACATGGCCCATCAAACCAAATAACATTGTCTGAATAATAATGTTACAAGAACAATAGATGCCGGATTTAACCTCAATGTATGTACTTTTAACAATATCCGTCAATTAGATGTGTATATAAATGCGGGGTCGCATTTAAAAGAAGACGGGGGATATTGTTATGAATTGGAATTTGGTCCGACCCATACAGTAGCGAGCGGTGTGGGTCATGATGAGACTGCGCGGATGTGCAGGCTGATCTGGGTCTTCACATGTCTCGAAACAGTTGTGTTATTTAAGAGACAATCATTTAACACAGATGTCAACTTTATAATTATTGGTCGATTTCGGTCAATATTCATATCAGAATGAAAATTGGAAATATATTTAGGGAACTGTTAAACGTGGTTATTTGTTAAATTCATTATTTGGACAGAATGAGCTAATTCCCAATATACAAAAAAAGACAATGAAGAACACTTATGAAATCCAAATAAACAGAGTTACGAGACTTCAACCTCGTGATACATACATAGTTTACAGCGCTGTCCCGTTTAGAGAGGTTCCGCACATACGCGTAGTTTACAGTGCTGTCCGGATTAGAGAGGTTCCGCACACATAACTAGTTTGCAGTGATGTCCGGTCTACAGAGGTTCCGCACACATACCTAGTTTACAGTGCTGTCCGGTTTAGAGAGGTTCCGCACATACACGTAGTTTACAGTGGTGTCCGGTCTAAGAGAGGTTAAGCACAAATACCTAGTTTATAGTGGTGTCCGTTTTAAAGCTTGCATTGGTGTCCGGTCTAGAAAGGTTCCGAAAACATACCTAGTTTACAGTGTTGTCCCATTTAGAGAGGTTTCGCACATATACCTACATGTAGCTTACAGTTCTGTCCGGTCTATAGAGGTTCCGCACACATGCCGAGTTTACAATTGTGTCCGGTTTAGAGAGGTTCCACACATGTACTTAGCTTACAGTGGTGTCCCGTCTACAGAGGTTCCGCAAAGATACCTAGTTTACAGTGATATCCCGTTCAGAGAGGTTCCGTACATACACTTTGTTTACAGTGGTGTCCGGTCTAGATAGGTTCCCCACACATACCTAGCTTGCAGTAGTGTCCCGTCTAGAGAGGTTCCGCACACATACCTAACTTGCAGTTGTGTCCGGTTTGGAGTGGTTGCGCACATATACCTAGCTTGCATTGGTGTTCGGTCTAGAGAGGTTCCGCACAGTGCTGTCCGGTTTAGAGGTGTTCCGCACATACATCTAGTTTACAGTGGGGTGTCCGGTTTACAGAGGTTACGCACATATACATACCGGTCTAGAGAGATTCCGCACACATACCTAGCTTGCAGTGGTGTCCGATTTAGAGAGCTTCCGCACATATATATAGCTTGCATTGGTGTCCGGTCTAGAGAGGTTCCGCACACATACATAGCTTACAGTGGTGTCCGTTTTAGAGAGGTTACGCAAATATACATTGTCCGTCTAAAGAGTTTACGCACGTACTTAGTTTACATTATTGCCTGACGCAAGTAACTGCTCATTGCCGCTTACTGCTAGCAGTGAGACACATCTCACTGCAGTGTGCCACTGCTACTTACTGCTAGCAGTCAAACACACCTCACTGCTCACTGCCGCTTACTGCCAGCAGTGAGATACATCTCACTGCTACTTACTGCTCACTGCTAACTTAACACCGATTAAAAGGACAAGTAAATAATATAATAGCATACGACAAATTTTCAGTTTTAAGTTTTTTACTTCCATACATAATCATATACAAACAATAAATGAGTTACAAGCAGTTTAACAACATGAATTTATAGGTTACACTCCTTGTTTGCAATCAACTATGAGCACACATACGGCAAATTTTACCCGTAAGCCAAGTTG
Source organism: Conchocele bisecta (assembly GCA_029237695.1). Taxonomy (NCBI): domain Eukaryota; kingdom Metazoa; phylum Mollusca; class Bivalvia; order Lucinida; family Thyasiridae; genus Conchocele; species Conchocele bisecta. The sequence continues at coordinate 56,852,459 of CM055268.1, forward strand.
TTGGTTTATGGTTTGTGGACGTCTAGTACATGCTGGTTCACCATAAAGCTTGCTGCCTAATCTGGTGCTACGCCACACTGTAGACTTAGTATTTTTAGAATAATTACACAGGTATGACTTTGTGACTGCACTTGTGTGACTGAAACACGATAGTATCTGCATTCATCAGATTAGTATCTGGTGCCAGGCGCCATAGCTACAATCAAAGAAACACAAGTAAGAGATCGACAGGAAATTGCATACTACAAGTTGGAAGACTAAACAATGTTGACAGCCCACTGCACCCACACACCCCTCCCAACCGACACACACTAGCGCGCTAGTCATTTAGTTTCCGTTCATACGTTAAGCCTCGTTTCATATGCTGGGCTTATACAGCCATATACATAAGTATACACCCCACTCGTTATCATTTTGAAAAGGGGAAATAATGATGACAATGGAAATGCGTAAATTATTCAAAGGTCTAAAATAATTTCTTAAACACACAGCTTAGTATATTTTTGGGGAGTACTTTGAATATGGGCCGACTAGCCATTTTCAAAGTACTCCCGTCAGTGTATCGAGGGGAGTACTTTGAAAATGGGCCGACTAGCCATTTTCAAACTACTCCCGTCTGTGTACCTGAGGGAAGTACTTTGAAAATGGGCCGACTAGCCATTTTCAGACTACTCCCGTCAATGTATCGAGGGGAGTACTTTGAAAATGGGCCGACTAGCCATTTTCAAACTACTCCCGTCTGTGTACCTGAGGGGAGTACTTTGAAAATGGGGAGTATTTTGAAATTCCTACACCGGTTTATGGGGGTTCCACTGTACTATTAGTCAAACAATACACTTGTTTTGTATTGTTAGAGGACATTGGCATAAATGACCCATTATAGTATTTTAACTGTTTAATTGTAGATTAGAAGATATTGCGATAAAACCGGCTTCATACTAGATCAACCTAAACTCGGATATCTGCACTGGAGAAAGGCTAATGTGACTGACTCATGGCTGATTCACATTCATGAAACAATAAAACATTGGGTGTATACCACGTACATGTTCATAAAATGCCCCGGCCCACTTGTTGAGCTCGCCGTGGCCGCAGTAAAACTATATATTATATACGTATATATAACAGACTGACGTACGCACGTAAACACGTACATTTAGATCACACTGTTTTGGTGTATACTTTATTGAACGATGGTGGTACAGTTGATCATAATAAGCGAACAATACTAGCTATTTTCAATTGGCTAAATGTCTAATCGAGCCCGGTGCCCACGGAAGCCTACATTGGCAACAGCTCGGAATCCTGACATGGTGGACAGTAAAAAATAAGTAAATGTTAGGTATAAATGACCACGGACTGACGTAGGGACAGACGAATCTTCAAGCGAAACGCAAGCATGCATGTTTCCATCCCGTGCCAACGCAGGGTGGGGCAGGTGTAGTTCTAAGTAGTTGTAATATGTGTACACAAAACAAAGGATATTGAAAATATCAATCTACAATTATAGAACAAACACGAGAGCATTATTAGTATTAGCACATGACTCTTTCAACCCTAAATAACTGGAATAAACTGTCATGTTAATGTTCTGACCAATCAAATAATTATACAGTGGTTTTCAGACTAGTCCATTTTAAAAATCGTTGTTTTTTTCTGTAAAATATGAACATTACTTGCAAAAAGTGCAGATCCCGTTGAGACGGCTCGTTACGATCTACCGTTTTCAAACACCGCTTCATATGTATGTATTGTTGAAATAGTTAAACAACATCTATACTTTCCGAAAGCTTTATGCAGTTGATAGAGATCAATATGAGCAATGCCCATATAAACATCTGTTTCTTTGGCCCTTCTTATGTGGTTTTCTACGTCTGGTAATTTAACCTACTTACTTTGTATACAACGGTAAACACTATCAATTGCCGCAGCCAATTTCTCTTCCAGGACGTGATTATAGGCGTATCAAATACCCGATTGTAAAATTAGCACCGTGTCGCTTGCAGGCTACGTGCAAACTGACAATAGGTTTTCAGTTGTGCTCCGTAACTAGTAAGTAATTGTGTTTTCAAATGGACAAAGGGCGAATGCTTCCCTTTGATCTGCAATAATGTACTACATGTCCGTGCCAAAACAGTTGAAATTTCCATTTGCGGATTCTTATTTTGACGCAAATATATTATCAAATTCGCAACGGAACCTATCATGTATCCAAACCAAATGATTTCTTTAAAAAATATTTATTAGAAATTGTCATACCGAACATAATATGGCTCGTCGGGTTAAAATGGGGAATATTCACTTTGCGGACAGTGTAGATGTAGATCAGTATGCACATCCGCAGTCTGGTCAAAACGATCACTGATAAGCTACCAGAAAGTAAACAAATATTTCACTTTATCCCGTCAACACAGTGCGTATGTGCCGTGAAACACGGTGCCGTGAAACATTTTTGATATCCTGTCAATACGACCTAATCACCGCGTATGAATATATGCGGTGACTGGGGTTACTTTTTTTTGCATTTTAAAGCCATTTGTAGATGTTAACGGGATAAAAAGAATAGTAGGTTAGTGCCGTGAATGGGAAAAATATCTGGCGCGGCTCGGAAACTGGATGTGCTCGGCAGGGCCTCGCCCATCCCGTTTCCTAAACCTTGCTAGATATTTTTTCCCATTCACGGCACTAACCTACTATTCTCTATAAAATATGTCTGGCAAAAATATGATTATAGTGATTATGAGACGACTATAAAGTTGTACTTTTTTCTACTATGAGTATAGGGTACATCGTGTAACTAAGTACATATACGATACACCAGTTTTAAACGTTTTTTCTTTCGGTGCTTCCGGTTTCAAATTTGAGCAAGTGAGCAGGGGCTCATTATTGTATGTAGTACCACAATGGTGTATTGGCTGAAAGCACAATCATAACGTAAGGTAGTATGGAATGGCAAACAGCGTTGCACACTGATCAGACTGCACACATGTGCTCGCTGATATGTTGCTACAATGGTTGCACATAAATATGAACCCATTATTGTACTTGTACGAAATATCACAATGGTTTATTGGGTGAAACGTGGTGTAGATCCTTGTTATTTATGAATGACATACTCGCACAGACATAGTGCAATGTTGTATGGGATTACAACATGTGTATGCCCTGATCCGATTGCGTACATGTATGCGCTCGTTGATCTGGAGCTACACGTGTTCCACATATACATGATTCCATTCTTATATTCCAAACCATAATAGTTTGTTTATGTGTTAATGATCAGAGAATTGAGTAGGTCCTGATCAGCTTCCCACACTGTGTTCACGTCTCTCACAACGCGGAATAATTGTACCAACAGACGGTTATTCATTGAAAGAAAACGGTTATGTTGAGTCACTTATGGCGACCAGTGTCGTCCTTGATCAGACTGTACTGATCCCGGTACGGTATGGGGCTACGCCGATCTTACACATTGCATAAAGTCCATTATCTCAGCGGCCAGCCAAATTATACTCATGGTGACTTAAACAATATACAGACTCCATTTAATACAGTGTATTTAACTTTCTCCGACAAATATTTAAATTCATTTGGTAATACACTTCTACCGTGATGTGTCTCAATATCAATAACCGCAACATACAAACTACATGTACTTACAATGTATAGCAGAGACTATATCAATAAATCCTTGTGTATATGCATTAATGCCAGTGCACCATGCGCCTCAGTAGACTGGCTGTTCAGTAATCAGACATGTAGTAGTATTGTTATATTATGTAACAGATAGTAGTATAGAGGGAGTCAAAATGATACCACCTGCGGTGGTATCATGTCCACCCCTCTATACTACCCCCACCACCCCCGAAAAATCCAAAAATTGATTAACGAGAAAATTGTATCCGACAGCAAATTTATAAATTTTGGAGAAAATAATTTTGAAAAGAGGGAGTTAAAATTATATCGTAATCCCAATTGTATCGGAAATTGAAAAGAAACACACTATCAATTATACCACTATTATTAGAGAAAATGGATAATAAAACACAATGGGAATTGAAAGTTTTTAATGGATGTGTTGAAGAATTATACGAAGAATACGGGGGTTATAGTCCTATATATAAATTATATAAATTGAAAACACTAGAAAATATCGAATACATGAAATATCAGCGTAATTTATTACGCTCCGATAAAAACGTTGCATTTACAATATTATACCGCTAATTATGCGAACTATACAAGAGGCAAATACAAACATTAAGACGGATAATGCGCATAGGATATGAAACTAGGGTGTATTATATAACATTGTTAAAACCCAACGATTCGTTTACGAATACACATTTTTACGATATCGCTTATAAAGATATTGAAAAAATTATTATTGAGAACTAATTTATGTTGTAATGACAACACCAAGCAGACGACAATGTTACAATTACACGGGTTATGAATATTTATAGCCGAGTGTATTTCTATGGAATTATTTTTCATCAACCTAGAGCGGTCGGATAGGAACGCCGTTGTCATGCAGTTGTTTACCATAGCGATCTCATTTGTAGGATAGAAATAAATAAATACAAGTTTTAGCTCCAACCGCGGCGCGAACTCACGATACACGTCTCTATAGAGTGTCGCCCTAACCCACACGACCACGAAGACTGTTATGATAAACATTACCTAGTGTTGTACAATTATCGATTTACACAGACAATGTGTACACAGGTTATTTATAAACACTTTTAAGGGATGGTTCGTTATTTTCTTAATTAATTAATTTTAAGAAAATTATAAAATTATTAATAAGTTAAAGCTGAACACCCCCTATTATTACATCGAAAACATAATAATTAATTAATATAAGAAAACAAATAAAACACAACTATTTTCACCAACAAAGTTAGGGTTTTCCGGCGCGAGTTCGACCTCGACGGGACCTAAATTTTTTTTTTAAACCTTTTTTTTTTGTTAAATTGTTTATTATTATTAATAAATTGTTTACTGCACCAATATAATTAATTTTATAATTTAAAGAAAATTTTAAAATTATTTTTTAAAAATTATTTTATAAAATATCACAATTTCAGGATGGTGGTGGTGTAACATTTCCTCCGACTTTATTTCCAAGTTTTACCCTAAATTTGTCCCAATCAGTACACTCAATTTTGGGTATGGTGGCGCGCGCCTTGATTCTAATATCATTTTTTAATTCTTCATATCTCCCCATTTCTTCCACCACGGATTCAAACTCTAAATTTGATATTTTCTTATCGGCCAACGCTTTGGACACTATAACGTCGATGATATTTTTCTTAGACCTAGCGAGAACGGATATTCTATCATGTTTTCTACTTTTTTTCTCGAGTTTTCCACCCGCCGCCCTAATTACCATACAAAGTATTCCAGACCACTCATTACAGATAAACTTGCCAGAACCGTACTAGAGGCTTCAGCTATGTTCGCCGCGCGCTTATATTTTTTAGCAAGTATTTTTCTATTTGCACATTCTCTAACTAAAATATCCTGCATAGCGACGATATTATTCAACCTAAAATCTGAACTTTTTTCGTTAATTGGATAAATGTGTTGATGGAGTGGTATTGACAATTGGATACAGTGTTGATGGATTGGTATTGACAATCGGAAGCGGTGATTCGTTCATGATTTTAAATATATTAGTATTTTACAAATTAAGTTCAATTAACAATGTAACAATAGTGGAAGAACTCGCGGGGTCAGCGATTTTCGTAACAAAGTTAATAACACTACCTTCGGAAAGTCTAATTAAATCGTCACCGGCGAACAAAATCACCGATGAAATATCTCCAGCAAGTTTATTGACTCCAATTGCCCGTTCTTCACCATCCACTACAAGATTTACGATGACCGCGCCCACAGGTTTACCATTAGCATTAACCGAGCAGACAGCCATTCGGAGAAGCGTACCTGGAGATGTCATGGTGTATCCCCCACATTTATTACTCGCTTTGGCACCGAACGAATATTCATATAGCCCCTCAGTCAATGAGCCCAGCTTCTCAGCCAAAACTGTTATGACACGTTTTTGCGTTTTCAATGTTTCCACCAATCCGGCAAGCCCCCCGATAGAGGTATGGGCCTCAGCACGAATCATTTCAGAGGTATCCTCAAGTGCTTTGTTCGCGGCTCTACGAACACGTTTCAGTTTTTCGGTTATTTTTGCATCTAATTCAGTAAGTGCTGCTTCTCTGTTGAGAGAGTATTCTGAGCGCAACACCCTGTACGCCTATGTAAGGGCCGTCTGGTCGTCTTCTCTGGCTTTCTCAATCCCCAACAGGGCCTCTTCCCGAAATTCTGTTATTTTTTCACCTAGTTCAGCAAGTGCTGCTTCTCTGTTGAGAGAGTCTTCTGAGCGAAACACCCTATAAGCCTCCATAAGGGCCGCCTGGTGGTCTTCTTGGAGTCCCTCAACCCCCAACCGGGTCTCTTTTTGAAATTCTGTTATTTTTTCGTCTAGTTTAGTAACTGCTGCTTCCCTGATGAGAGAGTCCTCTGAGTGCAACACATTATAAGCCTCCGTAAGGGCCGTCTGGTTTTTCTCAATTTCCAACCGGGCCTCTTTTTGAAATTCTGTTATTGTTTCGCCTAGTTCAGTAAGTGATGCTTCTCTGTTGAGAGAGTACTCTGTGCGCAACACTCTATAAGCATCCGTAAGGGCCGCCTGGTGGTCTTCTAGGGATTTCTCAATACCCGTTCGGACTCCCTCAATACCCAATCGGGCCTCTTTTCGAAATTCGGTTATTTTTCATCCTAGTTTAGTAAGTGCTGCTTCTCTGATGAGAGAGTCCTCTGAGCGCAACACCTTATAAGCATCCGTAAGGGTCGCCTGATCTTTCTCAATACCCGTTCGGACTCCCTCAATTTTTGACCGGGCCTCTTCCCCAACTTGTGCAGTCGCCGTTAGCACTTCTACTCTAACATCTGCTATACTACTGTGAATCCTGTTTGTGGCCTTCGATATAGATTTATTGATAAGGGCCTTGGTTTTTCTGGTAGTTAAAAAGTCGCTCTCTGTCGGGACGAATCCCCCTTCTGCCGGTTCCAAATTCTTTGAATCTGTCACGCAATCCAGATTGGAATTGGAAGAACTACCTGGTCCGTATATACTCATTATTTAAATTAAATTATAATATTGGGGACCTATACTCAATTGGAAATTTCGAGAACGACCGAAATCGGGTAATAGTTATTCAACTGTCTCGCTTGATCATCAAGAATAGAGACCGTAAATTCGTGGATGTGTCCCGTTTCCAAAACTTTCCTCTCGGGGTGTGGGAAGTCTAAGGTCACCGTATCCCCAAAGAAACAGTCGCTGGATTGCACGGTTTTCAGTAATGTGCTGGGGGATCCGTCTACCGTGTTGTACGATGTGTTCACCCCATCCAGGTGCACCCTGAGCGTTTTCGTGAAGGCGAAGTCCACCGGGTTATCACCGACGTACTCACCCGGGGTAAACACTCCTTTATTTGCTGAGTATGTATCTCTAAAACCGAGTTGAATACCCAACCCCGGGGAGATCACTACCTTATTATTAGGGCTGATGGTCATTGTTGAGAGCCCGGTAGCCTTCGATACTGTGAGGGTTGATTATACCGTCAAGCTCTGAGTTGACAAAATCTTTGAGCTGTTTTATTCCCCACAGTCCGTGAGGCAGTTTTACACCGAATTGTTGTTCATCCTTCACATAATAAAACCCTTCACTCTTCCCCACATTCTGCCACCCGGCGTTTTCCGCAGCAGTTGTCGATTGATTTTTGAAGTTCACAACTCTCTTTTTGAACATTAGTGATAGTAGCAAACACAATAATATCTTTCAATGGATACCAAAGCACTTAGCTTCAATTATAATGCAAAGTACGCGGTCGGAGGTAAATACACACAAAAAGACGCCGTGAACTCCCTTGTACACCCAACTGTAACGGTCAGACCGGACAGTGGCTTTAGCACCAACTTTCCCGACATCTTTGAACAATATAGGCAGCCCACGATTACAACAATGGAGGCCGTAAACGGGTGGAAAGCAACACCGATGCAGTTTTGGCAGAACCAAATAAATTTCGCTGTATGGTGCGCAACAGCCGGGTGTGGAGTTTCACATCAAGACCATCTGACATCCAAGAATGTGATGCTCCGAAGTGTCTACAACTTTCACGTGTATTATACTATTAGGAGGATTCTCAAATAACTAGGTATTTCACTACCTCAATACGACGGCTGGGATCCCATTTCCAGCACACACGACCGCATGGTGTTTGAAAGAATATGTAACTAATTTAACGTTTCAAAAGACGCTGACTGGAGACAGAAAGCATTTCCTACCAGCACCGGCCTCGGGGACGTTCTCATTCGGGGCCAGTCCTGGAATTGGACGCAGACTGATATTAGACACGATCACTCCGGCGACCACATTGTCAGTCGGAACGCCGGGAATTTTGACCCCGCGACGATGACCTTCGGGCCGGAAGTGTCTGGAGGTCGGCACTGCGGCGTCTCATCCTGCGTTTGGTTACCTCCGAAACGGGCTCACGTCGATTACATACAGCAGGCTGCTGAGGTTCAGGACGTGTGGGGTACATTTATGTTAGATAAGGGTCTAGGGTTCACGTAGGCCGGGGTTACTCGCCTCAACGACTCGTGGGCAGACAGGATGTGGAAAAACGGTTTTCATCCTCGACTTACTCGAGGGGTCCTACCGCGGTGCCTTTCGACACATTGTGATCCTGTGTCCCACTGTGTGGCAAAATGATACTTATCAGCGACGCCCGTGGATATGGACCGACCCTGAGGTATACGTTATTGACCCCGGCGACAGGCTTCACGATTGGCTGCGTGTATTCTACCAAAGATTCCAGTGTGAGTCCACCATATACGTGATTGACGATTGTTCGGCCAAGGCGACGATGACTAAAAAGAAGGACATGCTCTCTGAGCTCGCATTTTCTGGCCGCCATGCGAGGTAAAGCGTATGGATCTCCACTCAAAAGTACAACGCCGTCCTCAAGGATCGGCGCGAGCAAACGAAATGGGTCGCCCTTTTCCACTGCAAGGACCGAGACTCATTCGATGAATGTCTTAGAGAGAACGACGTTATCCCAACGCGCGAGGAGTGCCTGGAGGTTAGACAGATGCTTTCGAAAACTAAGCACGCCAGGCTTTTGCTAAAGACTGATCAACCAACTGCTTATAAAGTTATTAATTAATTTTAAGAAAATGCTGAACAATTTTAAGAAAATTAAATGCTGAACAATGCTTAACAAATATTTAACAATGCTGAGAAAATGCTTAACAATGCTGAGCAATTGTTAACAATTTGGTGCTCCGCTGCGAGCTTTGTTGCGAGCATAACAATGTCAATTTGGACATATATGCCCACGAACTATAAGCCCTAATATTAATATTATAAATGATGACACAAGACACACCTGCGAGAGTGACGGAACCGCAATCCCCGATTGCACCTCCAACAGGGTTGGATTTGAACCCGATTGCACCTCCAACCCAATCGAAATTGGAGTTGAACCCGATTATACGACATAAAAACCCAAAACAGGCAGCTGGGCGGGCGGCGGCTGCCACCCGAGAAGTTAAACAAGATAAAATACTCGCCGAGCTTCGAGAGGCCAAACAGTCGTTGCAATCGAAATTGGAGTTGAACCCGATTGCTGTTGAAACAGCAAAACACCCGTTGGCAGATGTTTCTCCCCCAATCCACGAATTGGGGGAGCAATCTCCAACCCCCTATTACCTCAACATTTTTGAACCTACCTGGATCGTCCCGTGGGTTGTTGGTGGTGGTCTGACAGTTATTGGTTCCCTGTGTGTGTGGAAATACCCCCTATTACACCAATCCTTATCGAAAAAACAACCCCCATCAATTCATCCAAAAACAGTTACGAAACACCAATCGCAATTGTGTGCGCCCCATTTAAACATTGATCGCGATCCCTTTTATATGCAATAATTATAACAATGGCTGAACAAGATGGTAAAATGATAGTGAATGCGTTTTATCACGGCGTTTAAGTATCGGGTATGCTCAACTATCAAAGATGACCTTCGGAAGGCACCCTCCCAAATTGGACTTTACTGTGAGAGACGTAGGGATCGTGACCTTAGATATAATGTCCGCAATTTGGACCAGAGATTATCTAATTAGAGTTGGAATTCTATCCTCTAATATATGGAAATAAATGGCTTCGATCGCAGTAATAGTAGGTGGTGCGCTTGTAAACGCATTGGCGTTCAGCGGTAGCAACTTTATATTCTCGAAAATGAGAAGCCCGAACGCGCATGAGGAGCGCAAGCGCCCCGATTTGACTGTAGAACAACTCAATATCGCAAAGGAAGCATGGTCGAAAAAACGAACCGCTCATCTGGACTGGGTCAACGAAGAGCTTCGCCGCGAGAATCACGCCGCGCAAACTTTCCAGAACGTTGAAGAAGTCAACCGCGAGTACGCGCTGGCATATCCACAGAAAAGTCTTGATCCAATGAATCCCGAGCCCCGACTTTCAGATTTCTATGTACCGTCAGAGGCACAAAAAGACCGCGAGATCGCGTTCATCATCGTGATAATGGGTGTGGTGGGTCTCGTCGGCTACTATATTCAATCGAGATTTCAAATTAATTAATTTTATAATTATTTTAATATTTTTTTTTAAATATATATATATATAGAACGATGTTAATTGACGAACTTTATTTTGCTATGATTGATGTAGGATACACGGCCCTGAAGCACCGCTTACCTGGTGCAAAGAGTATGATTAGTCTGGCCCCAGATTCTCTCGAGACGTGACGCGAGGACGAAAAAGCGGCCACACTTTTCGCAAAGCGGATGTTAGATTCCCCAGAATTCCCTCTCCTGTTCCAACCCAAACGCGATTGGGGCTGCAGCGAAACTTCCAACAAAGGTTTGTTATTAACGACGCAGTTACCGGCCGATCTGACGAGGGCATGTTGGAGATTGTCCGATCTATTAGAATACTTCGCATACGATGGACACACGCAAACTTGATACCAAACTATCGGTTCGCCTGGCGCGCAAGCTGACAAATACGTACGTACTACAGCCCCCGCGGCTACTGGATGGGATTCGCGGCCATCAGGAACCTCGCGGCGGCGACCAAGGTTTCTGAAAACGCCACCAAGGAATGGCTCAAGAAGCAGGCCATCTGGCAGATCTATTTACCCGCGCCTCACAATATTCCGCGCCCGAAATTCGATGTGCCGGTGCCGAACCAAGTTCACCAAGCGGATCTCCTGTTTCTCCCTCATGATCGCGTCGGTCGCAAGACGTACAAGTACGCACTGACAATCGTTGACGTAGCGAGTCGTTATAAGGGGGCTGAGCCGTTGGCCACTAAAGAGTCTAAAGAGGAGGTGGCCGAGGCTCTTTCCCGAATATATAAGAGGAGTCCTCTCAAATGGCCGAATCTTCTCCAGGTCGATCCCGGCCGCGAGTTCATGGGCGCGGTCTCTCATCTATTGTATAAACACAACGTTTCTGTCAGACGCGGCCGCGTCAACATCCACCGAGACCAGGGAATCGTGGAGCGATTCAATCGAACCCTGGCTGAGAGGCTGTTCGGCCATCAATATGCCAAAGAGCTTGTAGACCCTCATACGCGATCTACCGCGTGGGTGGCCAGACTGCCCGCCGTGGTCTCCGCACTGAATGGAGAGGTGACCAGATTGATCGACAAGAAGCCCGTAGATGCCATCAAGTCTAAAAGGGTGACGAGCAGGCCCTCTGCCGTCTCGCGCGGGCGACCCGTTGGTTTAGAGGAGCAACGGCTTCCATCGGATGTTGACGTCCGGTACCTCTATCAACCGGGAGAGCTCGAAGGTGGCAGCCGCCGCGCGACTGATCCCGTGTGGTCTCTCAATGTATATCATCTGGATAGATCTATTACCAAACCCGATGAGCCCGTGCTCTACTATTTGACTGATGGTCCATCTCGCGGGTTTGTTCGCGAAGAACTTCTCGCGGTGCCTTCTGACACCCAGCTACCCCTGGATCTTTAGAGAGGTTCTGTATGTATTCCGTCTGGTAACACGCTTCTTTTATCGTAGTACGCCGAGAGTCCTAATTTTTGTTGACAGTACGTTTTCATAACACCGTCTTTCATTTTAAATCCTCTGTTTTGTGCTACATCTATAATGTGTTTTCCATCTTCTGTAGTTTCACTTAGTACTCGTTTATATTTATCCCAATTTAAATTATTAGTTCTCTTGGACATTCCTTTCGCAGAGTTTTTATTAATTAATTCTTTAGAATTTTTGGAATTAAATTTTTCTACGAAATAACACTTAATAGATAACGCTATCGCCCTATCTCCGCTGAATTTCATTTTGAAAAGTCCTGGCTCTCTTTCACTCCATTTATCCCAAGCCAACCATTTCTTTTTTTCTTTTTTACACTCGTCTAGTATGTTAGGTCTAATCAATTCCTCTATTGTTTTTCCACTAACTCCAATATACATACTATCCGTGTCCATCTGTATTAATTCAAAGTCTTCTCTTTTTACGTATTTGTCTAGAAATTCGTAGTAAAATTCCAACATTCTCAATTTAGCTAGTTGATAGACCGCTATTCCGCAGTGGAAGAGTCTCTTTACTGTACACCGGGGTTTTCGGGAAGATATTTCGTACGCATCTCCTATCTCTTCCAAATCGTCAAAGAATGCAGATCTTAATGCTTTGTCAACACAGGTTTCGTTTTGTGTATGACATATACACAAAACGAAACCTGTGTATTTAAATGTCTCTCAGTTGCCTCTATCATTTTTCAACAACACGAGTTTCCTAATAATTTCATTATGTCGGCTACTGGTTTCTTATTTGGTTCTACATCCCCCGTTCGTCTTGCGGCTGTAACTTCTTTCGCGAACCATTCGAAGGGTTTACCACTAATATAATCCAAAACACGATGAACTCCTGTTATTTCTAGGCGGCCAGAAAATGCGAGCTCGGAGAGCATGTCCTTCTTTTTGGTCATCGCCGCCTTGGCCGAGCAATCGTCAATCACGTATAGGCTGCGCTCACCCTGGAATCTTTGGTATAAACCACGCAGCCAATCGTGAAGCCTGTCGCCGGGGTCAACGACGTATACCTCAGGGTCGGCCCATATCCACGGGCGCCGCTGATAAGTCTCGCTGTGCCGCACAGTGGAACACAGGATCACAATGTGTCGAAAGGCATCGCGGTAGGAGCCCTCGAGCAAGTCCAGGATGAAAACCGTTTTTCCGCATCCTGTCTGCCCACATATTATGGCAGAGTGGGCATCCTTCGGTAGAATGTTTATTAAATCAGTAGATCGCTGATACGTATCGGCCATCTTCGATGTTGAGTTGCGCGTCTGTTATTATATATAAGTACACGTTCAATGCACCAGCTCCGTCCGCCTCTTTAGATATCTGGATCGTCACAACCTCGCTAGCGTTCTCAACTTGACGTCCTCTACCGTGCATTTGGTCGTCGTCGCTGGCTCGCATGTCCAGCCATAACGCGTACTGGGAAGTCAGGAACTCCGCGAGGGAGACGTCCGAGAGCTGCAGGTCTTTGGCAACCGCGGTAACCTCCGGGGAGCGCTTAGAGCCGGCAGCAAACTGTTTTCTGGCTTCGTCCCACTGCTGGTGCGCGCGATGGCCCTGGCTGTAGAGCTGATTGGGGACTCCCTCGATCGTCACCTCGACCTTCGTCATTTTGGGGTTATAGAATTTATCGCTTTTTCTAGCCCCGAGCTCGAACCGTCCCTCCTCGAACAAAACCAGTATGCCTTTCATCGAACGTGCGGGGACGTTGACGTTAATATTCCACAACGTGCCGCTTTTGTCTTTCTTCATCTTACGATGGCGAAGAACTCTGTCATAAAGTATGGCAACGCGCCCGGCGTACTGTGTTCTGATCAATCGCGCGAGTTCGGGCATCGTGCCCATGTCGTACTCCAGCGACACATTGTCGATCGTATACGTCGATGCTATGTCGGTAGCTATGATAACTCGGCCGTAGTCGTTGAACGTTAGTTCGTATTCGAGGCGGTCCGCCAAAGCGCTCTGATAGTATGGCATGTGACTCTCCAGCAACTCGAAGTCGGGCGGGATGTAGAAGCGGTTGCCGTAAGCGGCCTCGACCAAGTTGTCGCTCGCGACGTTATCTGCCTTGTCACCGGCCCCGATTCTAAGTCTGGTTACGTTCTTATTTCGACTGGTGTCAATACCTTGATAGACCGCATTTTCGCACTCTTGCGCCGTCTTCCACAGGTCTTGATAGCAATGGTAGACGTCGCTGTCGTCGACCGACATCACCTCATTACCAGAAATCCTTTATCATGGTCTTCTTGACGATGGCGCGACCCAGGTTCTGAACGACGGTTCGGTCCACGTCCGTCTACGTCAGCGAAATAGTGAAAGCGAGGCGAACCGTCCCCGGCACCACAATGACGTCGCTAGCTCCGAGGTTGGGAAAGCGGGCCAAGAGCTGCTGGTTCTGGTCGATCGTCGATGGGTTGTTCGTAATAACGACGCTCTGTCTCACGCCTTTCGCCTCAAGGGGCTCCCGCAGTCTGCGGTATGGATTGAGTTTGCGGCCGTATTGACTCGAAGACATTATTGAAACTATATTAAACCCGTATGGTTTTTTGTTTAATACATCGTTAAAGATGGCTGCTTACGATATGGACGAATTTGGCCGCGACCGAGACGATGTCCGAAATGATGATGATGACATCGATGATTATAAGAGCGCCGACGATGACGAAACATCCTTCGCAGAGACGCCAGCCGACGAGGAAATAGGTGTTGCTACCAGCACCACTAGTCAACGTCGGGAACTACTCGAGGGAGCTGTAAACGACTACTACATGAATTTGGGAGAAAAAGGTATGGTCACGTCTGTCGGCCGCGACTACTCCAAATTCGAATTGGATATGCGCGGTAGGTTGCGACTAAAAGCGTCAAATGTCCCGATCGTCAACATGAAGACCTGAAAACCCCTATCGCTGAGCATCATTGCCGGAAGTAGGGGCGGTGGCGAAATCATAAAGAACGAACTAGGATTCGTAGATTTGAAGAGGGGTAAAACAATTATGCCGGCCCGCGCTGTAGAGACCCTACAGTCTACCGACGAAACGATGGCGAAGACGGCCGCCGCGATAGAGACGGTCGAGCTCAGCGAGATCCCTCTTGTAGCCTCCGACGCTATTAGCACGTTGGAGATCAGCGAAAGCGAGTTAGACAGCATGATGGATGACCCACCGTTACCTCTTCGCGAACTCCGGGGGGACTCGATAAGGCTATGCAAACAGTCCGGGGCGAATTGGTTCATAGCAACGTGAAACTCACGGCGCTGGATGAACATATCACGCTAGAAGAAAGGAAACTGGAGGAAGCCCGTGGCGATAGAGAATCTACCGAGCGAATCACCGAATGCATGCGGTCGTTGCGGGATGAAAGAGCAGTTCGCTTGGAGGCTGCCTCGACTAACTGTGAGGATCTCCTCACCCAAATAAGTCGGATCCGCGAAACAATCTCGATGGTTCTGCACGAGGACACGCCCTCGCCAGTCTCCTGGCTAAATTAGCCGGAAAGGCGGCTGCCGCGCTGCCTGGGTTGATCGGGGGTCTCGTCTCCTTCCTGCTATCTATATTATCAAAAACGGCCGGATGGCTCGCCGAGAATGCTTGGGCTTTAATCATTGCGATCGCCGGTCTCATACTTTTCTCCGCCCGAGAGTTCCTAAAACCAAAGCACAAATAGTCCGATGGCCACGAGGGCGACGACGAGCCCTAATTTCTCCTCCTCGTGGGTTGTAGTTCCGAAGGAACTTGCTGGTGCATCAAGTCCTATTGCAGTCGTTGGAACAACGGCGGAACTTGCTGTGACACTAGTTACCGCTCCTGAGTTGGAACTTGATGGGGTGCTTTGTACTGGGGTGGGTGCTTGAGGTTTTATGAAATCAGTTCCATGCGCGGTGCGCTTGATGATATCCGCGTTCACGTTCCCGTTATGGCTGATCTTTTGTTTGGCGGTGGCGATTACGATCTGATTATTGTAACCGTCAACCCGGTCGTCTCGTAGTATCATATTGCTCGGCGCCATATAAGACCTATTCCAAATACATAGTCTACTGGGGTGCCGGCATACTGCAAAACGTCTTGATACCGCTGGATCGCATCAGGGAGGTCCACCGGAGATGAGATGGCGTCCTCGACATTTGTCAAGAACTATTTTTGATCGTCAAACGCCGTCCCGGCTCCTAGTATAGAACTGCGCGCTTGCGCCTGTGCGCCGAGGACGGCCCAGACGTACGTGCGAATGGAGTCGTTGAGGCGAGTAACTCCGGCCTGCGTGAACCCCAAACCCTTATCTAACATAAATGTACCCCACGCGTCCTGGACCTCAGCAGCCTGCTGTATGTAATCGACGTGAGCTCGTTTCGGAGGTAGCCACTCGCAGGATGAGACGCCGCAGTGCCGGCCCGAAGGTCATCGTCGCGAGGTCAAAATTCACGGCGTTCCGACTGACGATGTGGTCGCCGGAGTGATCGTGTCTAAAATCAGTCTGCGTCCAATTCCCAGACTGACCCCGAATGAGAACGTCCCCGAGGCCAGTGCTGCTAGGAAATGCTTTCTGGTGCCAGTCCGCGTCTTTTGTGACCACAAATTCTTTACAAATTCTTTCGAACGCCCTACGGTCGTATGCGCTGGAAATGGGATTCCAACCGTCGTCCTGTGGCAGAGAGATTTTCTGTTCTTTGAGAATCCTCCTAATAGTGTAATACGTGTGAAAGTTGTAAACGGCCCTCAAGAAGGGATCCTCCGCGGCCAGATGGTCCTGAGAGGAAACCCCGCATCCGGCTGTTGCGCACCATACGGCGAAGTTGAGCTGATTCTGCCAAAACTGCATCGGTGTTGCTTTCCACCCGTTCACGGCCTCCATGGTAATAATCTTGGGCAGCCTATATTGTTCAAAGATGTCGGGGAAGTTGGTTCGAAAGCCTTTTCCCCCACTAACTTGGATAGTGGGGTGCACCAGTCGGGGAGCGCCCACCTTAGCGGCGTAGACGCCGCCGACCGCGTACTTTGCATTAGAATTAAAGCTAAATGCATTGTTATCCATTGAAAGATATTATTATGTTTGTTACTATCACTAATGTTCAAAGGGAAGCTTGCGAACTTCAGAAGTCAATCGACAACTGCGGCGGAAATAGAAAGGCCGGCCTCAGATTAATCACCTTCACGCTAGGCTGGCAAAATGTGGGACAAAATCAAGGGTTCGCGTTTGGGGGTGGACAAGGCAGTCGACTCCGTGATCCAAAACTGCTAGACCCAGGACTTTGGAGCGCCGGAGACTTACACAAATTTGTTGCAACAGAACTTGCGGGTCAAGCCAGCCTCGTAATTTCAAAGATCAATGGGTTGGTGACATTCAAGGTCGAACGCGGGTGGACCGTAGCCGGGACAAGTGAGCTAGTCCCCTTGCTCTGTTTCGAGAAGGCACACTCGGCTAACGACGGCATGTTTCAATCGGGGACCTATTTCGGAGACCGACCAGTGAATTTCGCGGTCACAAAAAAATCTTCACATTCACTTGATGCAGCTCGGTACATCCGAGAACGTGGTAGACGTGGCTCCGAACACATTACTAAAGCTGTACCTGCTGGTGACAGTTGTCAAGGTCATTACCAAGGTCAGGAATGATCGAGACAAATTGTCTCCCTTATTATAATATGAACCAAGTATACTTCAATTGTTATGACGTTATGGCCAATATAGCTTGATCTGACGAACGAAAAGTGGTAACAAGGCAGTTGAAGTGTAAGGGATAGGCTGGAGTAGACAAGTACACGGAGTCACTTAATCACTTATAATGTACGCTATATTACATGGGGAACACACAGGAATACATGATACATTGATATGCGAACATCACTGTACTGTGCATGATACTATTCAATTACTACAAGGTTGTAAGCCAATCGACTGTTATACGTTAACGCAACTTAAAAGCTATAGACGTATAAACTCAGTATGTGGTATCTCAATGGTCCCGTAGTGGACAATAGTATGAATGCATAAGTACTTTGATGATCGCTAATCAAAGTGAAATAACATACAAGTATAACATGGCAGAACGAACATTGGAGGACAAATGACAATCATCTGAGCTACACCCCAGTGCTCGGCGTTATCTTCAATAGATAGTGGTAACCTCTGAGTATCAAGGTCCCAAGGTCTGCCTCACCCGCAGTATGAGGTCTAGTCACCAATATGGCTATAATCCAACATCATGTGGATTAATCCATAAACAATATATGTAGTCTTACTACAATCCCTTAGCCATGATATGCCATGATAGGAGTATTACCATACATTATCAAAGTATACATGTGTATTGCTTATGCAATATATTTTCAAAGTATGAATGTCAAAGTCAAAGCCGGATGTGGTTACATCACATGATAGTCAATAACGATAATGTTCCGGAAGCTGGTACCGGAAGTAAAGTTCCAAAGGTAGTATTACTTCCGGAAATGGTGGACCAGATGTAAAGTTCCTATGGTATCACTTGACTGTAGCAACCCGGATGTGGTGGACCGGATGTAAAGTATCCATGGTGAATCAATGGGTTGTAATACCGGAAGTGGTAGACCGGATGTAAAGTTCCGATATAATACAAATGGCGATTACCACGTTGGCTAAGACGCCGGGAAAAGTTTCACTTAGATGACATTCAACTCGGTGGTAGTATAATGTTATGATATGGGTGTATGGCGTTTCACTTCACTAATCTATGGCTGTGACTGTCTGCTGAACGCGATGTAGATATCACACACTGCTCTATACAGGCCTGTACCCGGAGCTGCTACACACACTGCGCCAGACAGACGTACGGACACTCGGACGACCTTGTACTCTGCACTGACTGGGGTCTGCCCTCAACGAGTGGACCAAAACGTCCAATGTGGCTCGCTGGAGCGTCTCAAGAGGCTACAAAATGAAATGAGTCTCCAATTACTGGACGAATACGCACAGACAGACACGATGCACAACGGATTAAAACGGGAATCGAACAACTGCAAATCACAGCTGAAATAAAATGTTGTAGGTACATACCAAAATCCTCCGTGTCACTGGTGAATACAGTACTATCCTTCTGTTACCAGAAAATATGTGTCCCACCAACACATAGCGAGACATCGCTTATATACGCACCAGTGAAACCATGCACGGAATAATGAATATGCCTACACCTCGTTCGACATCTCACATACATATTACAAAACCATGGCTTTTGCCATTTCACCCGTGGGTTATATTTGGCATAAATATATGATCCCACGCCATAAATTCAACCAAACTAGTGTACAGCCCTCGAGGAATAAATACCATCCAGCTTGGTATATCCCACACTACCACAAATCTGCACACTATAGACCCAGATCTCATAATCCGAAATCTACTCGACTGGTCTCGACAATGTGAAGGTCGCTTTTTGGCCCCGCCAAACCACTCCATATCGGTCCTACGGCTATACACTCAAATGAGAGTGTGGCACATACTAAACTCAAATATCGTGGTAATTTACGGAAATATCACGACACAAAGCATCACCAGTATGGGATCTGATATATCCGTGTTGGCCAGTACCAGGCTATGCTGAAACACTAACCCGTAGCATACATAACAGGGCAGACCATGGTATGGTCTGCGCTATATACTGGCTTCACCTACAGAAGGTCCCTTATCTGGTGAACAACTGACACGCGGACAAACTCGGCTGGCACGGATAGTGGACATCCGTAATACTAAAAGGGTCTTTTCCCTAGCGAAAACAGCACACGCAGTCAACAAGTTCTCTACCACACACATGCATAGTCTGTGGTAAATATGGCGTGACATCAGTAAAACATTGTTCCTAAAATGGACGTGTATTTAAATCCTCAAAAAGGACACGCATAAACGTATTTCCACCAATACAACATAAGCCCCGTTATTACACGCACATTGTACATGGGAAATGTACATGCTAAATCACAGGTATGTAAAAATCACAGGTGTGTGAAATCACAGGTATGTGGAATCACAGGTATGAGAAATCAATAGTACGCACAACAATACAAAACCGTACCACACATCACAAATATACAATTATACGGAAATTCGGAATGTACAAGAATGCACGTGTCACGCGACAACAGTTTCTTCGGTGAGACAGTGAACATCGACTTTCCAACACCCGAGATGAAACGTTTGGAATCGGGGCACATCCACGAATTGAAGATCTCTATTCTCGATGATAAACCGCGAGAGTTGAAGAACGATCAAACTGATCGTCGAAGAGATGGCCAGGTATCAGGAGTTAAAGGGCACGATCCAATCCAAGGCCCGACCACAAATTCTCGCGGACGAAGATGTAAAAAAACTCGTCATGGAGGGGAGGGCCGACGAGAGAAAAAATCTCCTCGCCCGTCTCGGGACGTGATATGCTTATTCGCGTGTTTGAGGCAGCAGGAAATTCCTCCACCATACAGTCCAGCTGTTCCGACGGCCCCTTCATACGGAACATAAAAAAATGTTCAGGCCTCTTTACGCCACCGTGACTTATCAAAAACTATGCATCAGATCGATTCTATCTTTCTAACTGACTTTCCGATTTCAATTATTACTAAACGATAATACTTGCGAGCACGTAATTCCTTGCTAACCAGTCGATGCGTAGCCTGAGTGTCACCGCATGGTGGACATATCAGTGACTCGGATCTGGTCCCTACCCAGCAATGCCGACATGGTCGAGGCGAAACGGAACCTCTTCGCATCCATGCCCGGTGATGCTTGCAATACTCGTAAATACCGGTACGAAAACATCTCTCGTGACTACCTGTCTTCAACCACGCACAATTAACTAGAACCATTGTGTGATTATATATACCGAGTATAATCAATGGATTTCTTATCTCTAATAGGGCATATCTTCTCATGTCATAAATATATGGTATCGTGGTTGCTGAAAAATATTTTTCCATTCTTCTCATACATACCCGTCGAACAGTGGGGGAAAATCCGAGTAGTATATGAGAGTCAACAATGATACAAGTTCCGTAGGAAGGCACCGCGCGTAGCGGGGGGCCGTCCGTAGGAACTTGTATCATTTTGACTCTCATATACTACTAGAGCCGTGTGAGTCAATATGTGTGTTTACAGAACTGAAATTCAGTATTGATAGGTTACTCGAAATAGGTAATGCAGGGTATATATATAGATATAGATGTATATAGCTAGATTAACCATTTTGAAACCGAAAGCCGGCTATAGTGGTTTATGCAAACAGTGCAGATCCAGATGAGCAGGCCCGTAACGATCCGTCTCATCAGGATCTGCACTTTTTGAAAATAATTTTCATATTCTTGAGAACAAAAACTACCACCTTTTCATAAATGGACTAGTCTGAAAATCAGTTTGTGATTATCATGATTACAGTACACTATTCTATAAACATGTCGATCGCCTGTGGGTCATCCTGGTTCAAATGTAACTTTAGATTATTCATGCAATAGCTATAGATAGATGATATAAATTAGTGAGCATCATTATATGCATACCTCTGTAGATTTCCTTGCCATACTTCTGTAGTGTAAATTAATAGATTGTATTCGTCCGATATCAACAACATTCAATTGATTACTGACGACTGAACATTGCTCAACTTGACATATGTATTATATTGTTACCACAATGGACTTTTCAGAATTCCCAACATTCATGGAAAACGTAACAGGAAGTAGGCCAATAGGACAGTCTTGATTTCCCAGGAAACTATCACGGTGGGTATAGTTCGGGCACCTGCTATTTGGGTGGGGTGCACGAAATTAGGCAAGAAAAGGTATCCACTTCGGACAACATGGGTCTCATATCAGTAGCCTATTTCATCAACATTGCAAAGTATACTTATCTTGCACCATGAGGGAGAAATTTTCAATTTAAGGATCAATTTATTAATTTTAATGTACTTAATTTATTACATTCAGTATAATAATTCTGCATACTTTTAATCATCAAATATATGCAGTCGTTAGTTCTATATGGAATAATTATTTTCTTGGAAAATAAATGATTACTCCCTCAAAGTATACTTAGCTAGATAAGTATACTTTGCAATGTTGGTGAATTCTACTACAGATATGCATATAAAGTGTGCTGTGACGTTCTGTGATGAAATATATGGATTTGGGGGAATATGGGACACTTAAGGACATTTATAATAAAATGTGAAAACCTTTTGGGTAGAGTGCATTGCAAATATCAACTACATCATTTCAAGCCACTGCCCTCTCCATCAAACTTGGAAAGTGAGCCCATAATTATCATTATCTGACACAATGTGACTTCGTTCACTACCACAGTGTGTCCCATATTACCCCGATATTTTGGGGTAATATGGTCCACCTGTTGGGGTAATATGGGACAGCTTTAAACTCGAACATAAAATAAAACAGATTTTTATGTTTGCTTTAACGATTATGAGAGTGTGTTTCCTATGACCATAACACAGTTTAGACGCTATTAAGTAGTCGAGACATTTAAGTAGTCGCGTCACATGCTGTAAAACTAGTATTTATTCCATTTTTTAATGCAAACAAAAGTAACGAATGTCATGTCTTACAATCTCATTTCATAGGTCATACAATATTAAACGGTCTCACTGAATATCAGTCAAGATGAGAAATAGAACAATGTGCATAACAATCATGACTATATTGTATGCATGCAGCTACAAGCTCTGAACGGAAACAATAAAGAAATAGTCATGCAATATATTCAGGTGGACGTAGCTATACTATTTAAGGACGGACTTTGTAGAACACCATCATGTGTTTCAAATATAATGACTTCGTAAAATGTCATTGAATATTTGTATAAAGTAGGCATATATCCGACCCTGGTCTTATTAGTGTAGGCTATAATGTGCATTCAGTTGCCATCGGAGTCATGTTAGCACGGACAAGCTATCGGTCAGTTTCATCTCGTGTAGCGTGTGATACGGACAGCTCAGAATTTGACTAATAAACTAATATAAATTAGTGCAATATGGTCTAAAACTAACTATTTACTATAGGAATGAATGGCATTTTTGTGGAATTTATCTGTTTATCGGGGTATAAACTTGGAAAAGTCGCGGGAATACTGGACGAAGGCCGGAAGGCCTCGTCCAGTATTCCCGCGACTTTTCCAAGTTTATATCCCCGATAAATTCCACAAAAAGGCCATTCATTCCTTATAATTCCAGCATTTGAAATACATTCATCAATAAAATGTGTTTAGTTTCCGTTTTTTTAAGAATTATTTTAACTGCGCCCCACGGTTACGGAAAGTAGTTAGGCGTTGGAGTTTGCTACTGGTCAATCAAATGTTAGGGAATTGTTTAAATATTTTTGTGCTGGAATTATAATGTGCTGTCCGTTATATGTAGCCCAAAGTCAATACCAAATCTCTTTCTTGACGATAAATGTGCCACACAGATCATATTTCATGCATACCGAATTGAATGCGATAAGGTAAGGATTTGTTTATTGACACATGCTGCTATCATAAAGATGTTGCTAGCAGAATATAAGCGGTAACATTGGCACACCTGAACTTCCAAAATTAGGTGACTGTACATAGTGAGTGACCTAATGATGTATACAGTGTAACGTGACCATTGCAGATTCTGGAAATGACGAATTAATAACCAATGTATTAAACATGGTCTTTACTTTGGCATATGTTACTTGATAGCACGTTGTACATAATTATCGTTGAGCATGCTACACTGTCTTGTGTTAGTTTATCTGCCATAGTAGTATACAAGGAGTCAAAATGATACCCGCAATCATTTTAACGTTATTGAGAGGTGTTGTAGCTCAATACCACCATACCACCACTTTTTTGTTGGTGGTGGTATTGAATGAGAAAGTGGTCTTGTAGTCCCAATTAGATCGGAGATTGGGAATTTTTGAAAAAAAGATATAGAGGGAGTTAAAATGATACCACCAACCTACACACCACCCCTACGCTCCATCTACAGTCCCACACCCCTCGAATTTGTGTATAACCTGAATAGACCAAAAGTGCGGACCACCTATAGAATACAGAGCCAAGTTAGACAACAGTGTACTTCTAAAACGGGTCGTCCTTGTCAGAGTTGTCTTTCTTATACCATACATTTCCACCAACAAAAGTTAGGTTTACATACGAGAAATAAACACAGTTCATTGTCGGGACGCCGGCAATAATATCTCAGCGCTGAGACAAGTTTCGCCACATGTACTTCACTCTGGTCACTCTACACATTATAGCGGATGGAGGTAATGAAGAGGAAAGGTCCGCGGTATCGGTCCAATGATGGGGTGGAGGAGATGTGAGTGTGACACATCCGGCTAAGCCTAAAAAAGTGAAGAGAAGAGATTTAAAGTGAAGGCTTAGTGGGATGGGCCCAGAAGGGTTTTGTTGGCGCGGGTTCGAGCCTCGGTGGGACTTTTTTTTCTTTTTATTTTTTTTAAATTGTTAATAATTTTGCAAAAATTAATTAATAAATTGTTTAATCATCAATATAATTAATTTTATAATTTTAAGAAAATTTTTAAATTATTTTTTAAAAATTATTTACTAAAATATCACAATTTCCAGGATGGTGGTGCAGTAACATTTCCTCCGACTTTATCTCCAAGTTTTACCCTCAATTTATCCCAATCAGTACTCTCAATATTTGGCATGGTGGCGCGCGCTTTGGTTCTAATATCATTTTTTAATTCTTCATATCTCCTCATTTCTTCCACAACGGATTCAAACTCTAAATTTGATATTTCATTATCGGCCAACGCTTTGGACACTATAACGTCGATGCTATTTTTGTTAGACCTAGCGAGAACGGATATTCTATCATGTTTTCTACATTTTTTCTCGAGTTTTCGACCAGCCACCCTAATTAACATACAATGTATTCCAGATACAACTGTAATTCCACTAAAAACCCCAGCAATTGGAACTGTTACAATTGTAGATAGCGTTACGGCAGTCCCCGCACCACTCATTACAGATAAACTTGACTGAACTGTACTAGATGCCTCTGTTAAATTTGCAACACGCTTATATTTTTTAGCAATTCTTTTTCTATTTTTACATTCGCTAACTAAACTATCCTGCATAACGACGATATTATCCAACCTAAAATCTAAACATCTTTCGCGAATTGGATACGGTGTTTATGGATTGGTATTGACAATTGGATACAGTGTTGATGGAGTGGTATTGACAATTGGAAGCGGTGATTCGTTCATGATTTTCAATATATTAGTATTTACAAATTAAGTTCAATTAACAATGAGACAATAGTGGAAGAACTCGCTGGGTCAGCGATTTTCGTAACAAAGTTAATAACACTACCTTCGGAAAGTCTAATTAGATCATCACCGGAGAACAAAACCACCGATGAAATATCTCCAGCGAGTTTAGTGCCTCCAACCCCACGTTCTTCCCCATCTATTACGAGATTTATCGTGACCGCGCCCACAGGTTTACCACTAGCATTAACCGAGCAGAAAGCCATTCGGAGAAGTGTACCTGGAGCTGTCATGGCGTATCCTCCACATTTATTACTCGCTTTGGCACCGAACGAATATTCAGAGAGCCCCTCAACCAATGGGCCCCGCTTCTCAGCCCAAACTGTTATGACACGTTTTTGCGTTTTCATTGTTTTCAACAATCCGGCAAGGCCCCCGATAGAGGTATGGGCCTCAGCACGAACCTTTTCAGTGGTCTCCTCAAGCGCTTTGTTCGCAGCTCTACGATCACGTTTCAGTTTACCGGAAACTTCAGTTATTTTTTCCGTCTAGTTCAGTAAGTGCCGCTTCTCTGATGAGAGAGTCCTCTGAGCGCAACACCTCATAAGCCTCCGTAATGGTCGCCTGGTGGTCTTCCAGGGCTTTTCAACACCCACCGGCCTCTTTTTGAAATTCAGTTATTTTTCCGTCTAGTTCAGCAACCGCCACTTCTCTGATGAGAGAGTCCTCTAAGCGCAACACCTCATGAACCTCCGTAAGGGCCACCTTGTGGTCTTCTCGGACTTTATCAATACCCGTTCGGACCCCCTCAACCCCCAACCGGGCCTCCTTTCGAAATTCTGTTATTTTTTCGTCTAGTTCAGTAAGTGCTGCTTCTCTGTTGAGAGAGTCTTCTAAGCGAAACACCCTATAAGCCTCCATAAGGGCCGCCTGGTGGTCTTCTTTGAGTCCCTCAACCCCCAACCATCTCTTTTTGAAATTCTGTTATTTTTTCGTCTAGTTTAGTAAGTGCTGCTTCTCTGATGAGAGAGTCCTCTGAGCGCAACACCCTATACGCCTCCGTAAGGGCCGCCTGGTGGTCTTCTCGGGCTTTCTCAATACCCGTTCGGACTCCCTCAATCCCCAACCGGGCCTCTTTTCGAAATTTTGTTATTTGTTCACCTAGTTTAGTAAGTGCTGCTTCTCTGTTGGGAGAGTCCTCTGATCGCAACACCCTATACGCCTCCGTAAGGGCCGCCTGCTCTTTCTCAATACCCGTTCGGACTCTCTCAATTTTCGCCCGGGCCTCTTCCCCAACTTGTGCAGTCGCCGTTAGCACTTCTACTCTAACATCTGCTATACTCCTGCGAATCCCGTTTTTGGCCTTCGATATAGTTTTATTGATCAGGGCCTTGGTTCTTCCGGTGGTTAAAAAGTCATTCTCTGTCGGGACGAATCCCCCTTCTGCTGGTTCCAAATTCTTTGAATCTGTCACCCAATCCCGATTGGAATTGGAAGAACTACCTGGTCCGTATATACTCATTTTCAATAATATTGATAATTCTATTACGAACATGCGTTTAATTAATTGGAAATTTCGAGAACGACCGAAATCGGGTAATAGTTATTCAACTTTCTCGCTTGATCATCGAGAATAGAGACCGTAAATTCGTGGATATGTCCCGATTCCAAAACTTTCATCTCGGGGCATGGGAAGTCTAAGGTCACCGTATCCCCAAAGAAACAGTCGCTGGCTTGCACGGTTTTCAGTAATGTGCTGGGGGATTCGTCTACCGTGTTGTACGATGTGTTCACCCGATCCAGGTGCACCCTAAGAGATTTCGTGAAGGCGAAATCCACCGGGTTATCAGCGACGTACTCACCCGGGGTAAACACTCCTTTATTTGCGGAGTATGTCTCTCTAAGACCGAGTTGAATACCCAACCCCGGGGAGACCACTACCTTATTATCAGGGCTGATGGTCATTGTTGCGAGCCCGGTAGCCTTCGATACTGTGAGGTTGATTATACCGTCAAGCTCTGAGTTGACAAAATCTTTGAGCTGTCTTGTTCCCCACAGTCCGTGAGGCAGCTTTACACCGAATTGTTGTTCATCCTTCACATAGTAAAACCCTTCACTATTTCCCACATTCTGCCATCCAACCGTGAAGGTGATTGATCTGAGGCCCACCCGGCGTTTTCCGCAGCAGTTGTCGATTGACTTCTGAAGTTCACAACTCTCTTTTTGAACATTAGTGATATAAGCAAACATAATAATATATTTCAATGGATACAAGGCATTTAGCTTTAATTCAAATGCAAAGTACGCGGTCGGTGGGGTATATGACACTAAGGCTCCCCGGCTGGTGCACCCTACTATCCAAGTTAGTGGTGGAAAAGGCTTTCAAACCAACATTCCCGACATCTTTGAACAACATAGGCTGCCCAAGATTACTACCATGGAGGCCGTGAACGGGTGGAAAGCAACACCGATGCAGTTTTGGCAGAATCAGCTCAACTTCGCCGTATGGTGCGCAACAGCCGGATGCGGGGTTTCCTCTCAGGACCATCTGACCGCGGAGGATCCCTTCTTGAGGGCCGTTTACAACTTTCACGCGTATTACACTATTAGGAGGATTCTCAAAGAACAGAAAATCTCTCTGCCGCAGGACGACGGCTGGAATCCCATTTCCAACGCATACGACTGTAGGGCGTTCGAAAGAATTTGTAACGAATTTAGGGCCCCAAAAGACACGGACAGGCACCAGAAAGCATTTCCTAGCAGCACTGGCCTCGGGGACGTTCTCATTCGGGGCCAGTCCGGGAATTGGACGCAGACTGATTTTAGACACGATCACTCCGGCGACCACATCGTCAGTCGGAACGCCGGGAATTTTGACCCCGCGACGATGACCTTCGGGCCGGAAGTGTCTGGAGGTCGGCACTGCGGCGTCTCATCCTGCGAGTGGCTACCTCCGAAACGAGCTCACGTCGATTACATACAGCAGGCTGCTGAGGTCCAGGACGCGTGGGGTACATTTATGTTAGATAAGGGTTTGGGGTTCACGCAGGCTGGAGTTACTCGCCTCAACGACTCCATTCGCACGTACGTCTGGGCCATGCTCGGCCCACAGGCGCAAGCGCGCAGTTCTATACTAGGAGCCGGGACGGCGTTTGACGCGCAAAAACATTTCTTGGCAAATTTCGAGGACGCAATAAACAAACCGGTGGACTTTCCGGATGCGATCCAGCGGTATCAAGACGTTTTGCAGTATGCCGGCAACCCAGTAGACAATGTATTTGGAATAGGTGTATATATGGCGCCGAGCAATATGATACTACGAGACGACCGGGTTGAGGGTTACAATAATCAGATCGTAATCGCCACCGTCAAACAAAAGATCGGCCATAACGGGAACGTGAACGCGGATATCATCAAGCGCACCGCGCATGAAACTGATTTCATAAAACAGCAAGCACCCACCCAAACACAAAGTACCTCATCAAGTTTCCCCAATTCACGAATTGGAATAGGAGCGGGAACTAGTGTCACAGCAAGTTCCACCGTTTTTCCAACGGCTGCAATAGGACTTGATGCACCAGCAAGTTCCTTCGGAACTGCAACCCACGAGGAGGAGAAATTAGCGCTCGTCGTCGCCCTCGTGGCGATCGGACTATTCGCGCTTTGGTTTTAGGAACTCTCGGGCCGAGAATAGTAGGAGACCGGCGATCGCCACGATTAAGGCCCAAGTATTTTTGGCGAGCCATCCGGCCGTTTTTGATAATATAGATAGTAAGAAGGAGACGAGACCTCCGATCAACCCAGGCAGCGCGGCTGCCGCCTTTCCGGCTAATTTAGCGAGGAGACTGGCGAGGGCTTTTAGATGCTTTTTTACCCACTCCTTGGCTCCACCGGATGGCGTGGGTGCTGGGCGGGTGGTGGAGTGGGTGCAGTCGCACCGCCAGTGAAAGCTAGAACTATGGTAGATATAGTCATACCGAGAGCCGCGAGGATGCTTGCTATCGTGATGCCCTGCTCTCTGAACAGAGTGCGAAGACGCTCACCGAATGTCGTGTCCTCGTGCAGAACCCTCGAAAATGTTTCGTGGATCCGACTTGTTTGGGTGCGGAGAGCCTCACGGTTAGTCGAGGCAGCCTCCAAACGAGCTGCTCTTTCATCCCGCAACGACCGCAGGCGTTCGGTGATTCGCTCGGTAGATTCTCTATCGCCACGGGCTTCCTCCAGTTTCCTTTCTTCTAGCGTGATATGTTTATCCAGCTCCGTGAGTTTGGCGATGTTATGGACCAGTTCGCCCCGGATCGTTTGCATAGCCTTATCGAGTCCCCGGAGTTCGCGAAGAGGTAACGGGGGTCATCCATCATGCTGTCTAACTCGCTGAACGTGGTCTCCATCGTGTTAATAACGTCGGTGGCTATTTGAGGGACCTCGCTGAGCTCTACAGTTTCTATCGCGGTGGCCGTCTTCTCCATCGTTTCGTCGGTAGACTGTAGGGTCTCTACAGCGCGGGCCGGCACAATTGTTTTACCACGCGCCCAATCTACGAATTCTAGTTCGTTCTTTATGATTTCGCCACCGCCCCGGGTTCCAGCAATTGCGTTCAGCGATAGGGGTTTTCCGGTATTCGTGTTGACGATTTGGGCATTTGGTGCTGCTTTTAGTCGCAACCTACCACGCAGATCCAATTCGAACTTGGAGTAGTCGCGGCCGACAGATGGGACCACACCGTTTTCTGCCAAACTGTTGTAGTAGTCGTTTACAGCTCCCTCAAGTAGTTCCCGACGTTGACTAGTCGTGCTGGTAGCGCCACCTATTTCCTCGCCGGCTGGCGTCTCCATGAAGGTCGTTTCGTTATCATCATCCATGTCATCATCATCGATGTCATCATTTCGGACATCGTCCCTGCCGAATGCGTCCATGTCAAAATCAGCCATCTTTATAATTTTCTTAAAATTAATTATGTATTAAAGACAAAACCATACGGGTTTAATAGAGATATTTAGTTTCACTGAAAATATGTCTTCGAGTCAATACGGTCGCAAACTCAATCCATACCGCAGACTGCGGGAGCCCCTCGGGGCGAAAGGCGTGAGACAGAGTGTCGTTATTACGAACAACCCATCGACGATCGACCAGAACCAGCAGCTGTTAGTCCGCATCCCCAACCTCGGAGCTAGCGACGTCATTGTGCCGGGGACTGTTCGCCTCGCTTTCACTATTTCGCTGATGTCGACGGACGCGGACCGAACCGTCGTTCAGAACCTGGGTCGCGCCATCGTCAAGAAGACTATGATAAAGATTTCTGGTAATGAGGTGATGTAGATCGATGACAGCGACGTCTACCATTGTTACCAGGACCTGTGGAAGACGGCGCAAGAGCGCGAAAACGCTGTCTATCAGGGTATTGACACCAGCAAAAATAAGAACGTAACCAAACTTAGAATCGGGGCTGGTAACAAGGCAGATAACAACGCGAGCGACAACGCGGTCGCGGGCGCTTACGGCAACCGCTTCTACATCCCGCTCGACTTCGAGTTGTTGGAGAGTCACATGCCCTACTCTCAGTGTGCTTTGGCTGACCGCCTCGAATATGAACTAACGTTCAACGACTACGGCCGAGTTATCATAGCCACCGACATAACATCGACGTATACGATCGACAATGTGTCGCTGGAGTACGACATGGTCACGATGCCCGAACTCGCGCGATTGATCAGAACCCAGTACGCCGGGCGCGTTGCCATACTTTACGACCGAGTTCTTCGCCACCGCAAGATGACGAAAGACAAAAGCGACACATTGTGGAATATTAATGTCAACGTACCCGCCCGCTCGATGAAAGGTATACTGATGCTGTTCGAGGATGCTCGGTTCGCACAAGGTAGAGGTGACGATCGAGGGAGTCCCAAATCAACTCTACAGCGCGGGTCTTCGCGCGCACCAGCAGTGGGATGAAGTAAGAAAGCAGTTTGCTGCCGGCTCTAAGCGCTCTCCGGAGGTTGCAGCAGTTGCCAAAGACCTGCATCTCTCGGCCGTCTCCTTCGCGGAGTTCCTGAATACCAAATACGCGTTATGGCTAGACATGCGAGCCAGCGACGATGATGACCAAATACACGGCAGCGGACGCCAAGTTGAGAACGCTAGTGAGGGTGTGACGATCCAGATAACCAAAGAGGCGGACGGAGCCGGGCCATTGAACGTGTACTTATATATAATTACAGACGCACAACTCAACATCGAAGATGGCCGATACGTCTCAGCACTCTACTGATTTAATTAATAATTAAAAAAAAAAAAAAATTAGCAATCAATACCAATTCACGATTGGAGATG
The DNA here is from genome assembly GCA_029237695.1 of Conchocele bisecta. Lineage (NCBI taxonomy): Eukaryota > Metazoa > Mollusca > Bivalvia > Lucinida > Thyasiridae > Conchocele > Conchocele bisecta. The sequence continues at coordinate 56,884,154 of CM055268.1, forward strand.
CCCACTCTGCCATAATATGTGGGCAGACAGGATGTGGAAAAACGGTTTTCATCCTCGACTTGCTCGAGGAGTCCTACCGCGATGCCTTTCGTCACATTGTGATCCTGTGTCCTACTGTGCGGCACAACGAGATATGGACCGAGGATATGGACCGACCCTGAGGTATACGTCATTGACCCCGGCGACAGGCTTCACGATTGGTTGCGTGGTTTATACCAAAGATTCCAGGGTGAGCCCACCCTATACGTGATTGACGATTGCTCGGCCAAGGCGGCGATGACCAAAAAGAAGGACATGCTCTCCGAGCTCGCATTTTCTGGCCGCCATGCTATACAAAGCGTATGGATCTCCACTCAAAAGTACAAAGTACAACGCCGTCCTCAAGGGTCTGCGCGAGCAAACGAAATGGGTCGCCCTCTTTCACTGCAAGGACCGAGACTCATTCGATGACTGTCTTCGAGAGAATGACGTTATCCCAACCCGCGAGGAGCGCCTGGAGGTTCGACAGATGCTTTCCGAAACTAAGCACGCCAAGCTTTTGTTAAAGACTGATTAACCAACTGCTTACGAAGTTATCAATTAATTACTGAATATCTACTAATATAATACTAATATCTACTAATATCTACTAATAACTACTAATATCTACTAATATCTACTAAATATTACTGAATTATTACTGAATTATTACTGAATTACTGAATTATTTACTAAATAATCTGCTAAATATTACTGAATTATTCGCAACTTCAATTCTTCCAATCGCGATTGGATTGATGCTGTTACTCATAATTAATTATTTTATTTTTATGTTAGACTTATGAGACTAGTCAGAATAGTACTAATTATTAAAAATAAAATAATGAACTGCGACGAACTTCTCGATCAGCTAATGGAAGAAACAGTCACTCTGACTGCCGACACGACTGAAACTGTAGGAACACCTGTCAGCACGACTGCCGGCACGGCTGCCGATACGGTCCCGAAAGAAAATGAAAACGCGGCGCGACGCGAGCGGCTAGCTGCGCTGGTTGCTGGAGGACAATCGGAGCATTATCTCGGTAGGCGTCTCTCAGTTTGTCAGGTGGATAAAATGTCAGATGCGGAGGTTGATAAAATGTATGCACGATACGAATCTAAATTGGGGGCAGAGATGACGAAACTTTTGGCGGCGGCTATTCATTTTTACGCTACCGCCTGTCATTGCAATTCTCCTATATCTGACATCGCGGGGTTGATTAGTGATTTAGAGACTGATCCTTTTATAGGACACACTCTTAGAACGGCCTGCTGCTCAATTTATCACAAGTTTGGAATGTACTTAGCTCCGCTGACAACCACGTTGACCACGGGTAAACACTGTCAATTTGGACATATATGCCCACGAACTATAAGACCTAATATTTATATTATTATAAATGATGATGACACAAGACGCACATGCGAGAGTGACGGAACAGCCCTCAACACTGTTGAACCTGATTGCAGCACTTCCAACGGCGTTGGGGGAGCAAGCTCCACATGAACAAGCTCCACAGGAGCAAGCTCCGGTTGCACGACACAAAAACCCAAAAAGACAGGCAGCTGGGCGGGCAGCAGCTGCCACCCGAAAAGCTAAACAAGATCAAATACTCGCCGAGCTTCGAGAGGCCAAACGGTCGTTATTTGTTCCTGCTGTTGAAACAGCAAAACACCCGGTGGTTCCACATCCGAAGGCAGCTGTTTCTCCCCTAACATGCTCCAGTTTGGAAGAGCAATCCCCGATTGGTGTAGCTCCTACCCCCTATTACCTCAACATTGTTGAACCTGAATGGAAAATCATCCAGTGGGTTGTTGGTGGTGGTCTGGCAGTTGTGGGCACCGTGTGTGTGTGGAAATATATTTCGAGACAACCCCCAACACTGTTGGAGGCGGTTCCGAAGAAAGTTACGAAACCGATTGCGCCCCATTTAAACATTAATCGCGATCCCTTTTATATGCAATAAATTATAGTTATCAATAATGGGCTGATAAAAAGATGGTTTAAAATGATAGTGAATGCGCTTTATCACGCCGTGGTGATATCGGGTTTCAGTATCGGGTATGCTCGACTAGGAAAGATGGTTTTAGGAGGGTCCGCCCCCAAATTGGACTTTACCGTGACAGACGTAGGGCTCGTGACCTTAGATGTAGCGGTCGCAGTTTGGACCCGAGATTATCTAATTAAAGCGGGAATTCTACCCGTTAATATATGGAAATAAAATGGCTAGTGCGATCGCAATGATGATAGGTGGTGCGGTGGCGAACGCATTGTCGTTCAGCGGTAGCAACTTTTTCTTCTCGAAACTGAAAAGCTCGGACGCGGATGAGGAGCGCAAGCGTCACGATTTAGCTGTAGAACAACTCAATAGCGCAAAGGAAGCATGGTCTCAAAAACGAACCGCCCGTCTGGACTGGATCAACGAAGATCTTCGTCGCTCGTGAGAATCACGCCATGCAAACTTTCCGGGACGTTGACGACGCCATCCACGAGTACGCGTGGGCATATCCGCAGAAAAGTCTCGCACCGCTGAATCCCGAGCCCCAGCTTTCAGATTTCTATGTACCATCAGATGCCCAAAAAGACCGCGAGATCGCGTTCATCGTCGTGGGAATGGTTTCAACGGGTCTCGTCAGCTACTATATTCAATCGAGATTGAAATAAGCAATAATCAATAATTAATTTTAAAAACATTTTTTTATATATATATATAATTATATAGAACGATATTAGTTGACGAACTTTATTTTGCTATGATTGATGTAGGCTACACGGCCCTTAAACATCGTTTACCTGGTGCAAAGAGTATGATTCGTCTGGCCCGAGAGAAGTGGTGTGAGGACGAAACAGCGGCCACCCTTTTCGCAAAGCGGATGTTAGAGTTAAATTCCCCAGAATTCCCTCTCCTGTTCCAACCTAATCGCTATTGGACTTCCAACAAAGGTTTAGTATCTACGACGCAGTTACCGGACGATCTGGCGATGGCATGTTGGAGATTGTCCGATCTATTAGAATACCTCGCATACGATGGGCACGCGCAAACTTAATACCAAACTATCGGTTCGCCTAGCGCGCAAGTTACCGAACACATACTACAGCCCCCGCGGCTACTGGAAGGGACTCGCGGCCATCAAGAACCTCGCGGCGGCGACCAAGGTTTCCGAAAACGCAGCCAAGGAATGGCTTAAGAAGCAGGCCATCTGGCAGATCTATTTGCCCGCGCCTCACAATATTCCACGCCCGAAATTCGACGTGCCGGTGCCGAACGAAGTCCACCAAGCGGATCTCCTATTTCTCCCTCACGATCGCGTCGGTCGCAAGACGTACACGTACGCACTGACAATCGTTGACATAGCGAGTCGGTATAAGTGGGGCTGAGCCGTTGGCCACTGAAGAGTCTAAGGAGGTGGCCGAGGCTCTTTCCCGAATATATAAGAGGAGTCCTCTCAATTGGCCAAATCTTCTCCAGGTCGATCCCGGCCGCGAGTTCATGGGCGCGGTATCTCATCTATTGTCTAAGCACAAAGTTTCTGTCAGACGCGGCCGCGTCAACATCCACCGGGACCAGGGGATCGTGGAGCGCTTCAATCGAACCCTGGCTGAGGACTGTTCGGTCACCAATACGCCAAAGAGCTTGTAGACCCTCATTCGCGATCGACCGAGTGGGTGGCCAGACTGCCCGCCGTGGTCTCCGCACTGAACGGAGAGGTGACCAGATTGATCGATAAGAAGCCTGTATATGCCATCAAGTTTAAAAGGGTGACGAGCAAGCCCTCTGTCGTCTCGCGCGGGCGACCCGTTGGTTTAGAGGAGCAGCAATCGCCGATTGCACTTCCACCGGATGTTGACGTCCGGTACCTCTATCAACCGGGAGAGCTCGAAGGTGGCAGCCGCCGCGCGACTGATCCCGTGTGGTCTCTGAATGTATATCATCTAGATCGATCTATTACCAAACCTGATGAGCCCGTGCTCTACTATTTGGCTGATGGTCCATCTCGCGGGTTTGTTCGCGAAGAACTTCTTATGGTACCTTCTGACACCCAGCTGCCCCCGGATCGTCAGAGTCTTTAGTATTCTCCCCTTTTTTTAGAGTCCTTTTTTTTTTGTTTACCTATGTTAGAGGCTCGGTGTGTACCCCGTCTTCCATCACTCTCCTCTTGTCGTAGTACGCCGACAACCCTAGTTTACTCTGGGTGTATGTTTTCATTACTCCACCGTTCATACGGAACCCAATATTTTTAGCCACGTCTCTATTTGCCATTCCAACGCTCGTTCTTGATAATCTATTCCAAAAACTCACACTGTTGGTTCTCTTACTCATTCCCTTAGAGGAATGCTTCACTACCCGGGGTTTCAATTCCAATCTCGATTGGAGTTGGTTGTGTGGCCAGCGCGCGTCGTTGGTGCCTGGCCGGATGTCTTCGCTCTCAGCCAGCTTTTCTACGAAGTAGCACTTACTGGATAGCGCTATAGCTCTATCTCCTTGAAACTCCATCTTGAACAGCCCAGGTTCCCTGTTACTCCATGTATCCAATGCGAGCCAGTTGCGCTTATCTTTCTCATATGCCACACGTTGTCTAGGCTTCACCAGCGCGTCTAGGCTTTCATCGTTAGCTGTACTATCAGGTTTAACAATCACACCTATGTACATACTGTCCGTATCCATCTGAATTAGTTCAATGTCCTTTCTCGATACGTACTTCTCTAGGAAGTCGTAATAGAACTCTAACATTCTCAGCTTGGCTAGTTGGTACACGGCTATCCCACAGTGAAACGGTCTCTTAACAGCACACTTAGCCTTCCTACTAGATATCTCATACGCGTCTCCGATCTCTTCCAGATCTTCGAAGAACGCTGAGCGTAGTGCTTTATCCACACATCTCTCATTTTTAGTGTACGTAGTGTGAAGGTGTCTCTCTGGTGCCTCAATCATCTTACCACAACACGAATTACCAACCAACTTCATTATTTTAGCTACCGGCTTCTTCAACTCATCTACGTCTCCGGTCCTCCTAGCCGCAGTCACCTCTTCGACAAACCACGCGAAGGGTTTTCCAGCTTCGTAGTCTAGGATCCTGTGGAGGCCTGTTATCACTAGCCCGTGCTCTAGATACCACTTCAACAGCGGGGTGTACAGCAGCATCTTTTTTTGCCGACAGCGTGCCCACTAATTATTTTCCGTCTCCTCGATTCCTGCCTGTGATTTTCAGATACTGGAGCATGTGCTCCGGAACCTCCTCCTCTTCAACTACCCTGTTTAGGAACAGCGGAGACATCTCTTCAAACTTTTCTCTCAGGCTTTTTGGGACTTCTATATCCACCTCGGCGAACCCGAACCAGTAATCACTTCCCCTGTGTTCCCGTTGGCAGAACTTGTCTATGATCTTTTGGTTGTGGGGTGTCTTATTGTGGTGTATAGTTTCCTTACCGCACGGCATCTCTTTTTTGAGTGTCGACAGGTACAGGGCGTTAGCGTCGTACCCGAGGACTGCCTGACACGGTTTCCCTTCACCCTTACTGTTTGGGCGTATCTTAGAAACGCCTACCTCGGCGTATCAGGTGAACACGATAGACGGTCCTCAGACTAGAGCTCCCTGTAACATCTCGTACGTCTCTTTCTCTGGGGCATACAGCTGGCCAGTCTTCGGTCCGGATCCAGCTTTTCCCGGGATACCAGCACTTGCCGACGCCGTTCCTCGCATCAGATATTGGATGGCTACTCCTGGCAGGGTAACGGCGTCTTTGAATATATCTACTCCTCTATGTTTGTAAAAGTCACACATCTTACCTAATGCCTCTAGAAAAGGTGATACTTCGAGATCGTTGTAGTATCTCACCCAGTCCTTAAATGTTCTCATTCCTTTCTCCTCGAAAATTCTCCTGCACTCCTCCAGCTGCTCCTCGGTTACCAGCATCTCGCATCTGAGTTTGGAATACCAGTGCTCTATGTCAGGGAGCCCTTGATATTCCAGCTTGTCTACAGAATCGAACCACTCATACGGGAAGAAAGACTTTTGAGATGAGCAGTCGTATGCCTTAATCCACTTATCGTAACTGACTCCCGGACCAATATACAGGAGAACGTCCATGAATCTGAATTCCGGAGTGAATAGGAATATGGTGTCGTTAGTCCGCTTGCCTACCATAACTTTCGTGGTCGTGTCTGCCAACCTACCCACAAGATGTTTCTTGATGAGGTTGATGTGTCATACCTACTGCAGTTGAAACCCAACACTGGGACCTGATCTATCCACCTGTTTATCTCATCCACTTGGCGAGGCTTGAGGTGCTCCGTGTCCTCGAACCTGTACCGGCGACCCACTTCTTCACGAATGTCCCTACCCCTCTCCTGTAGATCTTCTATGAACTTACTTACCAGTTTGGCAGGATCCGTGTCACAGATGTGAGATACGTTCCTGACAGGCTGTCCCCTATGCTAACACTTACGGGCACGTGCTCTGTCTCGTACGATAGGTCTGGCGTTTGGTCGATCCTCCCTTCCTTACTCAGATACGCTTCAAAATCGTATACTATCTGGTACGGGTACAGTGTGGTTGGACATCCTGTCTTAATCTTAGTGCCGGTTCTGTTATACTTACACTCCCACATTATCACTAGGTTAAATCCTGCTTCACGGATCTCTTTATCCCGCTTGTTGCTGGTGCGAAACTCGTGCCATCTCGCCGGGTGATGTTTCTGTCAGCCGTGCCAGAAACACCCGTGATACTGGTACACCGTGTTATTTTCCTTGCAGTATCCATCTACTGGAGCTCCACATATCCACCTTTCACCACCGTGTCCGCACTGTTCGTGGTGAATGTGAATTCCCTCCTTCTCTTCCACGGAGTACATCCAATCAAGTGGCCCTAGGCTGCCAGCACTCTTTGGGTAGAAGGCCTTCTCGAACGCGGAGCGAGGGCGCTCGATAACTTTCCCTTCGCATACGGCGTGTGTCTCGCCCTTCATACACTTAGGTCCGTGCCGAGTAACGTTACTAGCCTTCGTGAACCTCTGTTTGCAAGTGTCGCAAGCGTACGTTTTCGACAAACCTTTTAGGTTGGTTATCAGGAACGCGTGGTTTTTGCAGATGCCTATCGTCATATGCTTCGTACCTACCTCCTCATAGTGTGCTGGTGCCTTCTTCAACCACCATGTTTCACTCTCGGTTGGCTGATATACTTCTATACCCACCTTAAACTTCTCCTCAACCTTTTTCAGCTCGTCTAGCGGAATAGGCCCAGGCTGTCTCTTACCGAAATACTTAGCACTCATCTCTCTGGCTTGGGCGGTACATTTGTCTGATCGCGCCCCGCCGTGAATGGCCAGGCACCTGAATAGACACAGCTCATCGTTGTATTTATCTAACGAGTACATACCTTTCTTATTCCTCAGCCAGTCTTGGAGAGGTCCACCAGCCGCGTGTTTGGAAGTCAACCCGAGATCTACTCCTCGTGTTCCCTATACTAGTTTTATATAAACCTGCTCCCACCTCACGAACGTCCATTTCGTGTTGGGCCTCTCGACTTTATCTATATCCATCCTCTTTTTCTCGTTATCTTTCGCCCACTTCTCTACTTCACCTAAGGAGTCCATCCACCTACTCCCCCCAAGATTCTTATTAAATATTATCGTCTTCGCGCGACCTCGGTGATCTTTTTCCTCAATGTGTTGTAGTTTGTAGGAGTATGAATATCTTAGGTGGAAGTTTGTTGTCAGAAGAGAAGTTAATTTCTCTACTATCCTATCAGGTATTTCCTTTTCTACGTGTTTCCTAAATGAGAACGTGAACGTGCGTCTACTCTGCTCGACTTTCTCCATCTCTTCGTCTCTAACCCCTAGAATAGCCTCGCCCTCGTCGGCTATCGCGTGTAGGAGGGCGGTTTTAAGTTTACGCTTTGGTTTAACTACGGCGGGGGAAGCCGGCAGGGCGGCCGTTCTCAGTCCAATTATACTCTCTACTTGTAGTCGTTTTCCTATTTGAGTGGTTAACTCTTGAGACCCCAAGACGGAATTTGTGAAGGCACCTCTGGAGTATGCCCTACCTACTCGACGTGTAAACGCCTCATTCTTTGTGGCGTTTATCAGCTTATTTAAACCATAAACGCGCAGACGGTTGTTATAGACAATACCGAGAGATTTAGCCTCGGCTCTCAACGTTTCAATCTGAACCTGATTAATTGTGGTAGGCATTCTTTTATATCAGTATATTTTGGTATATATACTTTGGTATGATATAACCTATGAAATTTATCTGTTCAATTGGACGTGAAAAAAAAACGTGATGTAAATTGTCACGTCCAATTGAACATAAACATATATATACATATACATATACATATATAATGGAGTGTATGACTTGTTGTAAGACTTTTGCGTGTAAGGACTATCTACGAAGGCATCTATCGAGACGTAGAAAATTTCCTTGTGCCGCCCCACAATTCCAATGCCCCAGATGCCCTTGTAAATTCGTTAGTGCCCAAACTCTTTGTAGACATAAGCAACTGCGCTGCCAGGTGGCTAAAGGTGAACGTGGTAGACTAGAGTTGGTAGAATTAGTTGCTGATCTACGGAATAAATTAGCTATATTGGAGGAGGAAAATGCGGTGTTGGAATATAAAATGTCCCAATCTCCAATATAATTAGGACTACAAGACCACTTTCTCATTCAATACCACAACCAACTTTTTGTTGGTAGTGGGAGCTACAACACCTCTCAATAACGTTAAAATGATTGCGGGTATCATTTTGACTCCTTCTATACTACTGCCATATACATGCATAGTGTTGTCTGTGTCAAACGGTACTACAAGAGGTTCACATATCTGTTATACATATAGTTCATACAATTTATGAAATAATTATATTTAAATCAAATGATGATCGGGAGTAGAACTGGTCAATCGTATGGTTCAATGTTTGCTCGATGCTATATGAAAAATGGCGCTGGGGTAATATGGGACAACTGTCTCATTTTACCCCAAAGTAACTTTGATATTAAAATTGAAAAACGATCGATCCCCGAGTCAGTGTGAACAAAGTGCTTAATATATGTTTTGTGAAATAAAGGTCATTGTTCATATCGTATTAAACAATATCAACTACACTAAACTAGCGTGGTGCGTATAAAATCCACAAAACTGATTCTTACACAATCATAATTTGCTCATGTTTTGTTTATTAGTGTACATGATACGAATCAATAATAATTACCCCGTTCAAATTATGCCGCCTCATAACTTTCTTTCCGTATATGGAAGGGACCAATTGCTATTACTGAAATAGTATCTTTTAAAACCGACGTACTGTACAACATTGATAGTGGAGAATGTATATATTGTCCCATATTACCCAACGTCCCATATTCCCCCAAATTACCCTAAGTACGTACTGTATTACTGAAAGTATGGCATAAAATAGAAACAGTAGATGGTAGATATGATACATATTATGTCATATATGAATTCCGCACTATAGAATGAAATATGGTCGCTAACACACGCTTTTTAAATACCCAATATGTGAACCATAACGTACGTATCATATAATTACTTAGTGTCAAGTCAATCGGACTTGGGGTTGGAAAATGATAGGACAAATCGCACAGACGGACGGAAAGACGGATAGCGCTATACCAAAACGTGTGTATAAAAATTAGTAGTGAATACAATATTGTTTGTGTAATGTTTATATCACCGTAAAAATGAGAAACATGCAGAGTGAATACATGTTATCATTGTATTTCCCAGGAAATATGAAAGCACATTATCAGCAAAGTGAGAGATACATAAAACTTCCTACCCAAGATGTACGTTGACAATCATATGGGCCGCGCTCTGTGAAAATCAGCCTTAACGACAACGTCATGAAAGGCTGAAAATGACGTCGCAAAGCTACGCATAAATGTACCAACGTCACGTCAGATTTTGACACTTGGAATTGTTGCGTCATTACAGTAAGTTGTCCTACGCTTTACGGCTCACAAATATTTTAATGTTGGATATGCGTGGCAGAATTGTACAGTTGTTTTCATAGTGGTTCAGATAGTTGTCTTTATTTTCTTCGGTTTCCTTCAAGGAAATACATAGCAATTTTGTCGATTATTTGTATACAAGTGGGCATATTGCATTTTTGATTTTTATAATATATTTTGTCATACCGCAGATAAGTTTCTCGGCTTTTGATTGGCTAGCTTGCCTGGTCATATATATTATATGACCTGCCAAGGCCGTCGGACATACAGGAATTGCGATTCCCCTCCGGCGCCTCGCGTCCAATGAAGAACATTTTGCAAGCGTCTACCGATTGCGAATTGTATTCCTCACTAAACACAATAAAACCCCGAATTTATCAATACAAGTAACAAATTGTACACTCAAAACCAGTCTATGTTGTTTATTTTTCCATAAATATTCTTCGCTCATCAAAATATGAGCGAAAAATTAGCCAAAATAACGAAAATTGCTTTTCAAATCTCAACGCGCTTGCCTTCGTGACACGGCTATATTTAGGTCACAAACTATGGGTTCCACGCACGAAACCGCGGCGTAGCAATGACAGCGAATGTTTGGGAACCAGTCGCATTATTCTAGAGGCGCCAAAGGGAGAGCAGGTCGATAGAGCAGTGGAATCCATATTTAGTTTGTTTTCGTTTAATAAAAAAAAAAAATGTTCATTTACGCCTTTATATTAAGACTGACGGTAGAAAATCGAATCTCGGATTATTTTTCTTCCTGAAAAAAACGCAAATATCAAAATAAGAGATATGTTTATACGGCCAAATACAGGATCTGCGGTATGACAAATACGTTATTGTGATTCTACACAGGCTATATGGTGTAATATATTGCCCTCTGAAGGTATGTTCACCCTCGGCTATCGCCTCGGGTGAACATACCTCCAGACGGGCAATATTACACCACATAGCCTGTGTAGAATCACAATAACTTATAATATGGACGACTTGTGAAATGAAATTTGAAACTAAATAACCATACGACCGGTATTTTTATATAACACATAATACAAACAGTATTATGTAATCATAATGCTAATATTTATTTTGAACTTTATTTATATATTTATATAACAATTACAAACAAACGCGAGAACAATTGTAGTCGGCGTAGATGGAGGCGTCTGCATGTTTCTTAATTTGGGTTGAAACCGGAATACTCAAAGAAAACAAACTTATCCTGTCTGGCGACCACCATCAGATATACATGTACTTACAACTTGAAGATCTAACCGGGGTGCATGTGCACCCTGTTTACTAATTATGCTATACGGTCCCGTTCAGATTAGAGAGGGGTCGGGTGTTTTCGGCCGTCTCAGACGGAACCGTACACGCTGTACAAATCCAGTTCCGATTTTTTTATTTATTTATAGATTAGACTGCATTTTGATGAGTAACGCTAACTTTCATTTGAACGTGACACACTCGGGTAAATCTGCATTCATTCATGTACGTGTTTTCATAACTTAACTATGTGTTACGTAGATCTACATATAATTATTGCATGATCATATTTATTAAAGGTCTTGGTTTACAGACGTCGTTCTATGGAAAACGATTTAATTCGTATTGGCAATACTTTCTACACTGTTTGTCGCAAATTTAAATTTGGAAATTGTCATAAAAATAATCACAGATAATAAATATGGTAGGGATACTTACGCGGCTCCTGGCATATCGCATCATGTTGACACTGTGTCAAACATGTTTTATTATGTAGTATTTAGTGTGTTGGTATTGTGTAATAGTATTAGTAATAGGGGGGCCCGGGGGGCCCGGGGTCATGCTCCCCCGGAAATTTTTGAAATCTATGAGGCGTGAAACGCCATTTCATGCATTCTCAGCAAGTTTGAGGATGAGAAAATGTTCTTTATTACAGAATTATTGAGCGGGCCAGGCCCCACCCCAACACAATTATTGGGGGCGGGGGGGGGGGCAGGGCCGGGCCGGGCCGGGCCACCCGCCCCTCCCTTCTGCCGCCCCTGCGGAAACCCCCCGGGGAATTTTAAACAAATTATTAAGAATCGACTTCCATTTCTGACTCTCGGAATTAAATTTACATCTCGAGCGAGAGGAACGTTTTCCTGTGTAGCCAATATGACCGACGGACTGGCTAATGTACATGTACATGTACCCCGTACTAGCAGGTAGCAGGTCTATGGGGAAGTGCTGCGCTGACCCCTACTCCCTCGGGCTGCCACGGCCGCCCCCCCCCCCCCCACCCCCCCACCCCCCCCCCCCCCCCCCCCCACGCCCACACACCGAGGGAAGATATTGTTAGGCGTGTAGTTATTGTGCGTGCTACCCGTCTCGATCCTGTCTATGAATTTACTGCCAGTACTGATTTCTTTTTGTAAGTGTCTTTATGTTCGCATTTATCAACTGTACTATGCAGATTCCTTCACATAATAATTATTATTTGTTATTTTCGTGACTGATGACCGCGCGACAGCATGCGTATTTATTTAAAAAATGGAATGTAGTTGTTAAAATCGAAAGTGACCAAAAGAACTTTCCCAGCAAAATGATCCATTACTGTGTATTTTTATATTTGTGTGGGTTTGAATTTTTGATAATGGGTTTACCATTTGAATTTTTATTTTCATAAACCTGTTCAGCCACGGAGTTTACATAGATCACAGTTTACCACCAGTTGGAGTCTGAATTTAAATGCCGTAAAACACAGGAAAGTGCATTTCGAAGTGCTCGAAAATAGGACAACCCCCCCCCCCCCGTTCCTCAAATGCTGAATCCGCCCCTGCGTTTAATCTGCACATCTGGAATGGGTGTGTATTGGCTTTCTATTATTTACACGCCTCCGACTAGAACGTTCCTTTGATACAAAAAACAAAGCACGCATACTTGTAGTAAGCAAATTATCAACGATCTGCCAAAGTAGGACTTCTTAAATGTGTAATTGTTGGAGACCTATGGAACGCCATAGCTGTCTTATATGCACATATATGTGTATATGGTGTGAATTCCTCTTTATATGATGTGAAAACTTCTTTATATGCTGTGCATTGCCCATTATATGATGTGCAAACTTCTTTATATGCTGTGCATTCTTCATTATATGATGTGCAAATTTCTTTATATGTTGTGCATTGTTCATTATATGATGTGCAAACTTCTTTATATATATGCTGCGCATTGTTCATTATATGATGTGCACACTTCTTTATATGCTGTGAATTCTTCATTGTATGAGTGCGCAAACTTCTATATATGCTGTGCATTGTTCATTATATGATGTGCAAACTTCATTATATGATGTGCAAACCTCTTTATATGATGTGCAAACTTCTTTATATGCTGTGCATTGTTCATTATATGATGTGCAAACTTCTTTATATGCTGTGCATTATTCATTATATGATGTGCAAACCTCTGTATACGATGTGCAAACTTCTTTATATAATGCGGATGGTATTCGGCGAATGGAACTTTCGGTATTTTGGCGGCCATCTTGGATGACGTAATCATCCAATTTCGGCAAATAATTCTCCAGCGTGAATGATATAATTATGACAAGACCATATTTGTTCAAATTTGAATTTGACCCCCCTGGTCCTGCCCATTTTGGATCCCGGGGTCAACATATTAACAAACCTGAAAGAGCATTGACTATCAATCATTCCTGCCAAGCGGCATCGAAATCGGCCTGACATTTTGAGAGAAGATTTCTTAAGAATTTGACGTAATTTTCTATTTCGGCCATCTTGGATTATATGACGACCTCCATTTTAACAAATATGAAAAGCTTCACTCACAGACCATAACTGCGAAGTTTGATCACCATCGGACTGGCGGTTCACGAGAAGAACACGTTTGAAATTTATAATAAATTGATGACCTGTTGGACTTTCGGTGGCCATCTTAGACGACCTAATCATCTGATTTGAACATAAAATAGCCCATAGCCTCGCTTCTTATGACATCTGTACTGTGACATGTGTGTATATTTGACATGTACATACGTATGTTTCATGTATTCAATGACATGCTTGTGTATTGCTTTGTTTGTGTACATGTACTATTGTTCTAATGATAAAATAATGAGAAAGTTCTGGAAACACTATAATGCCAATGACCTATGAGTCACTGGATATTATTTTTATCCTTCTATATTTGGCATTCTCTATAAACTTCTTGCTAGATCTAGCGAAGTCATGATAGTTCTAGTAGGTTTCATTAGAGAATTTTGGAATTTGGGAATTTTGGAGAACATTCCGGAACTTTCTAAAGGGTATATATAGGGCTGTACATTCAAGGCTAAGGCTAGTGACTCAGATAGTACACTCGCCACTTAATTTCATTTGACCAGTCCGTATGCCACTCAAAACGCACAATACACGTAAACTAGTATGGGTTCCCCTCAATCATCTCTAATCGATACCCAGCCATACTATATCAAACACATATAAGCTGATGGGTGCTATAGGAGGCCTCAAATTATAGGTTACCATACCTGCATAGATTCTCTTATATTTGACGCACATTTTTGGAGCCTGAATTATAAATGCAACATTTATCAAAATTCTGAAATATAAACCAGACCGACGACCATCGGCCTGCTTCTTTACTGGGCGATATATCCCGGGTATGGAAGGTGTTCGAGCCAATTCCCACCCTTAAATATGAGCCGAATCGAATCGAAGGCTAAGGAGAGTTGTAACCGAAAGATATTCAAAAGGATTAAATTGTATTCTATTGTTGAGTTTACTTATGAAAAAGTGGACTTGTATACGTTGTGGATTTAATTAACACTTTTGAATTTGGATTAAACAAATTAACAGAAAAAGTGAAAATTGTGATTTAAGTGACATTTTGTGAATTTCATTCATAATTGGATATATATCGGAATTGTGACATTAAGATGATATTAGTGGATGTATTAAGGACATTCAAAGGTATATTTTATTTGTACATTTGTGTCTTTATTGTTTCAATAAAACTTATTGTAAAAAGTTTGCTGTCTAGTCTATTGAGACTAGTCTTGCTGAGCAGGATCTATAATCTCGTAACAATATAATATGACCACATTTTGACCCCTATTTGACCCCTCGGGCCCCACCCATTTTTGAACCCGGGGTAATCATTTTAACAAATCTGAAAGAGCATTGACTGTCGATCATTCCTGCCAAATGTCGGTCAATCGGTTCACGAGAAGAAGACGTTTTAAATTTATAATAAAAGGGTGATCAGTGACCTTTCGGCGGCCATCTTGGATGACGCAATCATCCAGTTTCGACGAAAACTGCTCCACTGGTCCTATAGCGCTCAACTGGTTATTATATATATGCAAGTAAATCTTAGAGAGCTTTATGCATTCATTATTCCTACGAAGTTTTGTCGAAACCAGCCTAGTGATTATAATGGGTTAATACCGGTTTGACCTTTTGGCGACCATCTTGGATGACGTAATCATCCGATGTCAATAAAAACCGCTTCAGAGCGATCGTCTCCACAATACCTTCGATGTGATATATTACATGACCATATTCGATAAAATGTGAAATTTGACCCCAACTTGACCCCTCCGGCCCCGCCCAGTTTTGACCCCGTGGCCACCATTTTAACAGATCCGAAACAGCGTCGTTCACTATCAATAATTCCTGCCAAGTTTCATTGAAATCGGTCTGGCGGTTCGTAACAAGAAGATGTTGACCTTCTTTTCCACGGCGCCTATCTTGGATTATGCGACGACCTCCAATTTTACCAAATTCTGACATAATCCCCACCCAAATTAGCATCGCTGTGAAGTTTAATCCAAACATTGGTCAAGCGGTTCGTGAGAAGAAGACGTTTGCAATTGTGGATAGCAATCGTGGCGGCGATGGAAGGAATTTTGACGGTGTATATAAATTTCCATACCGGTAATAATATCCAGAGCATATGAGGAAGTTTGCACAGCATATAAAGAAGTTTGCACATCATATAACGAACAATGCACATCATATAAAGAAGTTTGCACATGATATAAAGAAGTTTGATATAAATAAGTTTGCACACCATATAAAGAAGTTTGTACATGATATAAAGACATTTCTTCAATTCAAAATGGCGGACAAATTTCAAAATGGCCACCATCTAAAATTGCTTTCACCCAGACCTCTGTTTGTCATACTAATATGGTGTATATAACTATGTTTCCAGGGTCAATCGATGCAATGGAAACAACACAAATATCATTGGCTTATTTGGTTTAGGCACCCATTTTGAATTCCAAAATGGCCACCATCCTAACTTATATTGTCGATAGATCATGTGAAACTCATAGATGCATACTTCTGGTACGTAAATTCATGTGTTCAGGATCAAGGAATACATACATAAGGAACAATAGAAATATCATCAGATCATGTGATTTAGGCTGCCGTCTTGAATTTCAAAATGGCCGTCAAAGGTGGCAACCATTCTAACTTATTTGGCTCATACGTTGGGCTGTTGCACACAGTCACAAAGGCACCCTGTTTGTGCCTATATACGCATGTATAGCTCCTCTGAGCCGAAGGCTCAAGTGAGCCATTGTTACCGCGTTTCGTCCGTCCGTCCATCCGTCAACACTTTTCCGACATCTTCTTCTTCTGAACAGCTGGGCCGATGTTGACCAAACTTCATGGGCATGGTCTATGCGTTATTCATTTTCAGATTTGTTAAAATGGGCGTTATCGCATATTCAAGATAAGTAGAAAAGTATGTCAAATTCTTAAACAAAACATTTTCTCACGAACTACCCGACCGATTTCGACAAAACGGCAGAAATGATCGATAGTCAAAAACCCTTTCAGATGTGTTACAATGATGATACTGGGAATACAAAATGGGTGGGGCCCAGGGGGGGGGGTCAAGTAGGGGTCAAATTTCAAATGTCATGTTATATATCAAATAGAAGGTATCGAGGAGGCGATTACTGTGGAGCAGTTTTCTCCGAAACCGGATGATTACGTCATCCAAGATGGCCACCGAAAGGTCATTGATCACCCTTTTATTATGAATTTAAAACGTCTTATTCTCGTGAACCGATTGACCTTTGGTTATCAAACCTCACAGTTATAGTCCGTCTGTGAAGCCTTTTCATATTTCTTAAAACGTCACATATTGCAAAATGGCCGCCATAGAAAAGTAAGTCATATTCTTAAAACTGCTTATGATATTCACGAACCGCCACACCGACATCTGCGAAACTTGGCAGGAATGATCGATAGTTAATGCTCTTTCAGATTTGTTAAAATTATTACCCCTGGATCAAAAATGGGTGGGGCCCGAGGGTCAACTAGGAGTCAAATTTCACATTTGACCAAATATGGTCATGTTATATTGTCACGAGATTATGTCACTGTGATCAGTATAGCCTCTGGCAATAATTTCTCTGTGATCAGTATAGCCTCTGGCAATAATTTCTGCGAACAGTATAGATCCTGATCAGCAAGACTAGTTTCAATAACAGAACGAGTGAAGCCAGCAAACTTTTTACAATAAGTTTGAAACAATAAAGACACACATTTACAAAGTACAAATAAAATATAACTTTGAATGTCCTGAATAAATCCACTAATATCGTCTTAATGTCACAATTCCGATATATATCCAATTCTGAATGAAATTCACAAAATGTCACTGTTTTAGCCACTTAAATCACAATTTTCACTTTTTCTGCTAATTTGCTTATTCCAAATTCGAAAGTGTTAATTAAATCCACAGAGTATATATGTCTACTTTTTCAAAGTTTAACTCCACAATTATAGAATACACTTTAATCCTTTTGAATATCTTTTGGTTACAACTCTCCTTAGCCTTGAATGTGTAGCCCTATATATACCCTTTGGAAAGTTCCGGAATGTTCTCCAAAATTCCCCAAATTCCAGAATTCTCTAATGAAACCTACTAGAACAATCATGACTTCGCTAGATCTAGCAAGAAGTTTCTAGAGAATGCCAAATATACAATGATACAAATAATATCCAGTGACACAAAGGTCATGGACATTTTAGTGTTTCCAGAACTTTCCTTGGTAGTTTATCATTAGAACAATAGTACATGTACACAAACATTTTAGTGTTTCCAGAACTTTCCTTGGTAGTTTATCATTAGAACAATAGTACATGTACACAAACAAAACAATACACATGAATGTCATTGAATACATGCACACATACGGATGTACATGTCAAATATACACACATTCAACAATGCTGATGTCATAAGAAGCGATGCTATGCCGAGCTTATGCACATGCCAGTTTCCATGCACTACATAAACACAGCATCATGCATTGAAGCTTAACTGATTATCAAATATCGGCACATGTAACAATATATCAAATAGAAGGTTTCGAGAAGACAACCATTCTGGGACATTTTTTGTTGAAATCAGATGATTAGGTTGTCTAAGATGGCCACCGAAAGTCCAACAGGTCATCCATTTATTATAAATTTCAAACGTGTTCTTCTCATGAACCGTCTTTCCGATGGTGGTCAAACTTCACAGTTATGGTCTGTGGGTGAAGCCTTTTCATAATTGTTAAAATGGAGGTCGTCATATAAACCAAGATAGCCGCTATAGAAAATTAGGTCAAATTCTTAAGAAATCTTCTCACAAACTGTCAGACCGATTTCGATGCCACTTGGCAGGAATGATTGATAGTCAATGCTCTTTCGGGTTTGTTAAAATGTTTACCGCGGGATCCAAAGGGGTCAAATTCAAATTTGACCAACTACGGTCTTGTCATAATTATATCAATCACGCTGGAGCATATTTTGCCGGAATTGGATGATTACGTCATCCAAAAAGATCGAAAGTTCCATATGCCTAATACCATCCACATCATATAATAACCAATGCACAGCATATAAAGAAGTGTGCACATCATATAATGAACAATGCACATCATATAAAGAAGTGTGCACATCATATAATGAACAAAGCACAGCATATAAAGAAGTTTGAACATCATACAATGAACAATGCACAGCATATAAAGAAGTTTGCACATCATATAATGAACAATGCACAACATATACATAAGTTTGCACATTATATAATGAAACATGACAGGCATATAAAGTAAGTGGTGCACATCATATATGAACAATGCCACAGCATATAAAGAAGTTTGCTCATCATATAATGAACAATGCACAGTCATATAATGAAGTTTGACATCATAATTATAATGAACAATGCACAGCATATAAAGAAGTTTGCATCATATAATGGAAAAAGCACAGCATATAAAGAAGTTTGCCATCTTAATTATAATGAACAGATGCACAGCATATAAAGAAGTTTGCACATCATATAATGAACAATGCACAGCAATTTAAAGAAAGTTTGCACGTCATATAATGCATAATGCACAGGTATATAAAGAAGTTTGCACATCCTTAATTAACAATTGCACAGCATATAAAGAAGTTTGCACATCATATATTGAACAATGCATCATATAAAGAAATGTGCACATTCATATATAATGAACAAGCACAGCATATAAAGAAGTTTGCACATCATATAATGACAATGTACATCATATAAAGAAGATTGCACTCAAATAATGAACAATGCACAGCATATAAAGAAGATTGCACATCATATAATGAACAATGCACAGCATATAAAGAGTTTGCACATGTATAATGAACAATGCAAGCATATAAAGAGATTGCACATCATATAATGAATCAATGCCACAGCATTTAGAGAAGTTTGCACATCATAATAATGAACAAATTGCACAAGCATATTTAAGAAGATTCACATCATTATAATGAACAATGCAACAGAATATAAAGAAGAATTGCCACATAATATAATGAATCAATGCAACAAAAAGCATAATTAAGAAGATTTGCACCATCATATAATGAACAATGCAACAGCATAATAAAGAAAGGGGGTATTTGCACAATCATATAATGAACAATGCACAAGGATATAAAGAAGTGTTTGCAATCTTATAATGGAACAGATGCAACAGCATATAAGAAAGATTGGCACATCTTATAATGGAACAAAATTTGCACAGCATATAGGAAGTTGCACATCAATTATAATGAACCAACTGCACAGCATTATAAGAAGTTTGCACATCTTATAAATGAACCAATGCACAACATATATTTTAAGAAGATTGCCACAATCAGATAATGAAACAATGACAAGCATTTAAAGAAGTTTGCACATCATATATTGATCATTGCACAGCTATAAAGAAGATTTGCACATCATATAATGAACAATGCACAGCATAATTTAAAGAAGAAAAATTGCACAATCATATAATTGAACAATGCTCAGCATATAAAGAAATTTGCACATCATATAATGAACAATTTGCACAGATATAAGAAGTTTTCACATCGTAGAATGAACCAATGCACAAGCATATAAAGAAGTTTGGCACTTCATATAATGAACAATTGCAAAACATATAAAGAAAGTTTGCAAACGTCATATAATGATCAATTTGCACTGAATATACAGAAGTTTGCAAAAATCATTTAATGAACAAATACACAGGCATATAAAGAAATTTGCCACATCATAAATTTTGACAATGCACGCCATATAAAGGGGGGGGGGGGGGGGGGGGAAAAAAGTTTGACATTCATATAATGAAAAATGCACAAAGAATTATACATAAGGTGCTTTGCAACATCCATAAAATAATTGAAAACAATGCACAGCATAATAAGAAAGTTTGAACATCTACAATGAACACATTTTGCACGCATAATAAAGAAGTTTGCACTCATATAATGAAACAATGCACAACTTATTAACATAAGTTTGCACATTTTATATGAACCAATGCACAAAAGCATAAATAAGAAGTTTGCACATCATATAAATGAACAATGCACAGCATATAAAGAAAGTGTGCAATCTTATAATGAACAATTGCACAGAATATAAAGAGTTTGCTCATCATATAATGAATCAATCGCACAAGCAAATTTAAAAGAAAGTTTGACCATCATAATTTAATGATCAATGCACAAAGCATTATAAAAGAAGTTTGCACATCATATAATTGAAACAATGCACAGCATTAAAGAAGTTTGCACATCCATAATTATAATGGAACAATGCACAGCTATAAAGAAAAAGTAATGCAACATCTATAATGAACAAATGCACTAGCATATAAAGAAAGTTGTGCAACGTCATAGAATGAATAATTGCACAGCATATAAAGAAGTCTTTGCACATCCTATAATTAAACAATGCACAGCATATAAAGGTTTGCACCATCATATAATGAACAATGCACATCATATAAAGAAATGTGCCACATCATATAATTGAACAATGCACAAGCATATTAAAGAAGTTTTCACATCATATAATGAACAATGTAGAAACGTATAAAGAGATTGCACATCTTATAATGAACAATGCACGCTTTAAAGAAGAATTGCACATTCAATATATATTAACAATGCACAGCCATATAAGAAGTTTGAACAATTCGTATAATGAACAATGCACAAGCATTAAAGAAGATTTGCACATCATATAATGATCAAACGCACAGCTTATAGAGAAAGTTTGCAACAATCATAAAATGAAACCAATTGCACAGCATTAAAGAAGAAGATTGCACATCATATAATGAACAAAATGCACAGCATAATAAAGAAGATTGCACATCATATAATGAACAATGCACAGCATAGTAAAGAAGAATTGCACAAATCATATAATGAAACATTGCACTGCATATAATGAAGTTTGCACATATATAAATGAACTATTGGCAACGATCATATAATTGAGAAATGCACAGCATATAGAGAAGTTTGCACATCTTAATAATGAACAATGCACAGCATAATAAAGAAAGTTTGCACATCATATAAGAACAAATTGCACAAACATATAAGAAGATTGACATCCATATAATTGAACAATGCACAGCATATAAAGAAGTTTGCACATCTTATATGAACAATGCACAGAATTATAAAGAAGAAATTGCACATTCATATAATGAACAATGCACAGCATATAAAGAAGTTGGCACATTATAATAAGAACAAATGCACAAGCATATTTTAAAGAAGTTTTCACATCGTATAAATGAACAATGCAACAGGCATATAAGAGAAAAATTGATCATCATATAATGAACAATTGCACAAGCATATAAAGAAGTTTGACTTCTATAATGAACAATGCGCAGCGTATAAAGAAGTTTGCACATCATACAATGAACAATGCACAGCATATAAAGAAGTTTGCACATCATATAATGAACAATGCACAGCATATACATAGTGTGCACATCATATAATGACAAAGCAGCAGCATATTAAAGAAAGTTTGAACATCATACAATGAACAATGCACAGCATATAAAAGAAGTTTTGCACATATTTATAATGAAAACATGCACAAAATAAAATACATAAGTTTGCACATTATTTATAATGAACAATGCACAGGCATATAAAGAAGTTTGCACATTCACTATAAATGATAACAATGCACGCATATAAAGAAGTGTGCACATCATATAATGAACAATGCACAGCATATAAAGAAGTTTGCTCATCATATAATGAACAATGCACAGCATATAAAGAAGTTTGCACATCATAATTATAATGAACAATGCACAGCATATAAAGAAGTTTGCACATCATATAATGAACAATGCACAGCATATAAAGAAGTTTGCACATCATAATTATAATGAACAATGCACAGCATATAAAGAAGTTTGCACATCATATAATGAACAATGCACAGCATATAAAGAAGTTTGCACGTCATATAATGAATAATGCACAGCATATAAAGAAGTTTGCACATCCTATAAATTAACAATGCACAGCATATAATGAGTTTGCACACATATAATGAACAATGCTACATATAAAGAAAAAATGTGCACATCATATAATGAACAATGACAGCATATAAAGAAGTTTTCACATCATATAATGAACAATGTTACATCATATAAAGAAGATTGCACATATATAATGAAACAAATGCACAGCATAAAGAAGATTGCACATAATATAAATGAACAATGCACAGCATATAAAGAAGTTTGCACATCGTATAATGAACAATGCACAGCATATAAAGAAGATTGCACATCATATAATGATCAACGCACAGCATATAGAGAAGTTTGCACATCATATAATGAACAATGCACAGCATATAAAGAAGATTGCACATCATATAATGAACAATGCACAGCATATAAAGAAGATTGCACATCATATAATGAACAATGCACAGCATATAAAGAAGATTGCACATCATATAATGAACAATGCACAGCATATAAAGAAGTTTGCACATCATATAATGAACTATTGCACATCATATAATGAGCAATGCACAGCATATAGAGAAGTTTGCACATCATATAATGAACAATGCACAGCATATAAAGAAGTTTGCACATCATATAATGAACAATGCACAACATATAAAGAAGATTGCACATCATATAATGAACAATGCACAGCATATAAAGAAGTTTGCACATCATATAATGAACAATGCACAGCATATAAAGAAGATTGCACATCATATAATGAACAATGCCACAGCATATAAAGAAGTTTGCACATTATATAATGAACAATGCACAGCATATAAAGAAGTTTTCACATCGTATAATGAACAATGCACAGCATATAAAGAAGATTGCACATCATATAATGAACAATGCACAGCATATAAAGAAGTTTGCACTTCATATAATGAACAATGCACAACATATAAAGAAGTTTGCACGTCATATAATGAACAATGCACAGCATATACAAGAAGTTTGCACATCATATAATGAACAATACACAGCATATAAAGAAATTTGCACATCATATTATGAACAATGCACAGCATATAAAGAAGTTTGCACATCATATAATGAACAATGCACAGCATATACATAAGTTTTCACATTATATAATGAACAATACACAGCATATAAAGAAATTTGCACATCATATAATGAACAATGCACAGCATATAAAGAAGTTTGCACATCATATAATGAACAATGCACAGCATATACATAAGTTTGCACATTATATAATGAACAATGCACAGCATATAAAGAAGTTTGCACATCATATAATGAACAATGCACAGCATATACAGAAGTGTGCACATCATATAATGAAGAATGCGCACCATATAAACATATATGTGCATATAAGACAGATATGGCGTTCCATAGAGACCTGTGCATATGTGCAGTCTGTTTAGTGTATGCAATGATTGCAAATATACTAGTAAAATTGCTATACATTCATATAACCATATTTACAAGTGGTCATTTCAAAGAATATTTACATTGTTATCAAACAGCAATCGTACGGCTGATTCAATGTGATATTTTTGAAAGTCGCTAAAATTACGTGACAAGGTACATGTAAGTGGTAGCAAATACAGATACAAATCAGTAGGCTACGTCCCTGGTGGCTACAATTATGTTCGCAGTAAATATGCATGTGGTACAATACCAACACACTAAATACTAAAACATGGTTGACCCAGTGTCACCATGATACGATATGCCAGGAGCCGCGTATGTTTGGCACTACCCTAATCTGTAATAAGTTTATTTTTCTGAAAATTTCCAAATTGTATTTTTATGTGATTTTCGAAACATTCGACAGGCGAAACAGTAAATTAAATTAAATTAATTTTATCCAGAATACGTGTCCCAGTTAATGAGCCAACTGTTTACATTTCTTTAATAAAAGTAACGTTTGCGGGCACACCTAATATGAACAGGACCGTTTAGCACAATTAGTAAAGAGCGCACACGTGCGCCCCGGGTTCGATCCTCAATTTGTAAGTATATGTATATCTGATGGTGGTCGCCAGACAAGATAAGTTTGATTTCTTTGAGTATTCCGGTTTCAACCCAAATTAAGAAACATACAGACGCATCCATCTACGCCGACTACAATTGTTCCCGCGTTTGTATTGTATAAATAATTATAAATAAAGTTTTAAAGAAATATTAGTGATTTTGTGATGTGTTATCTAAAAATAACGGTCGTATGGTTATGTAGTTTCAAATGTCAGGGCACAAGTCGTCCATATATATCATGTATATTATAAAAAATCATTTGCAATATGCCCATTTGTATAAAATATAATCGACAGAATCAGTACTTGTTTTCTTGCATGAAACCGAAAAAACAGACAACTTTCTGAACCACTATGAAAACAACTGTAAAATTCTGCTACGCATATCCAAAATTAAAATGTTTGTGAGCCACAAATAGTATGCGTACGGTTATAAATAGGACAACTTATTGCAATGACGCAAATATTTCGAGTATCAAAAGCCTATGTGACGTTGGTAAACTTAAGCGTAACTTTGCGACTTCAGACTTTCATGACGTTGTCATTAAGGCTGGTTTTCACAGAGCGCGGCCCATATATATATCGGACGAGTATCCATGAGTGCATACGTACCAATTACGGAATGATAAATGGTGTTAGTTGTATAGTCCGGCAGCAGGGTTTTGAATACCATATTTGTAAGTGGCAATTTTAAGCTTGTCAAGCCTGCATCCTTGAGCGTTTTGATAACTCGGCATTAATTCAAGATGGCCACCAAATAGTTATACTATGCTATATTGTTGCATCCACACCAGGTATTTAAGTAATTTAAGAGCGAATAATGGATTTGACAGATGAGCTACTAAAATGCGATTCAATAACCGTGGCATTGGAAAACAATCCAAGATGATCGCCAAATAAAACGATTTTACATTTAATTTACCCGCGCACGTCATATTGAAGAAATAAGTAGACCAAACATGTAGTTATTGACAGTGACATACTCAATAAACATGTTCAGTACATTTGATATGCAATAATACAATTGTGTCAATAACGAAAGTCCAAGGCGGTCCGCAAATAAAAATGTATTACCAGATAATTTCAATATTTTCTATTAATAAATACTCAGAGTAAACGGGTATAGTAGTACATTTTCATTAACGTAGCTATGTAATTAGATAACTCTGCCAATATCCGACCATCTTGGACCTCTGCTAATGGCAGAGTTATCGGTATGTAATTAGTTAACTATGTCAATAACATCGGTCCAATTTGGCCGTCACATATACTAAAGTTATTGGTACTACAACATAAAATAATAATAAATAAATAAGGTAATATAAGTATGTTTGACAATCTTGATGTTCTGCTATGAATAAAGGTGTCAATACATACTCTATGTTACTGAACACGCCACGAGTAGACATAAATTCAATACATGTACCCATTTGCACCAATTTCAGAGTGCAATTTTAGTATCCACTTATTATAATATACACATGCAATTCTATTTTTTTTTCTCCGTTTGGATATGTTAGGTCTATGGTGGGTCGGGGAGGCATCCCCACAAATCGTACAGTTGTGTACATATAAATGAATTATTGTTTTATAATACTTGCAATATAATTATCATAATGAAAACATGTCCAAACGTATGTACACCAAGAAAATTACAATGTGGTGTGTGTTTGTTTGTTTGTGTATTGGTGTTTAACGGCCTATCAACAGCTAATGTTATGTAAGGCCGGGCAAACGGATTCGATCCCATTTTCGATCCCATTGATGGGGGGGGGGGGTCCCAAAATCAGAATGGAATATTTATTTACATCGAGAAAAATATATTCAGCCCTGAAATTAGAATAATCTGACCTGGTGCCAGGTCCATACCACACCAAAGTCACTTGGCCCCCTCCCCTAAAATAGTATTACGAATAATCGCAATATGTACGTAAGGGGTATAACCAGATTCAACTGTCACATACAAAATTCCAAAGACGTATGTGAGGCCAAACCAGGTCTCCATTCGGAATTCCGGTAAGGATGAACCCCGATCGTTAAATTACCCATCACATGCTCCCACCTGTCACCCACAATTCTATATTAATATTTTCATATTTGGCGGCCATCTTGGAATTATACTATTGACACGATCGTCTTATTTTTATTTCACATAAAAATTACAGAAAACGTTTCAATAAACAAAATGGGGCCAATAAACTGACAAGTGATGTGTGTAATACTTCAATATGGCACGCGATTGCAATTATATGTAAATTGGTTACGTTTGGTGGCGAAATTTTACAGGCATATTTGTCATCATGTGAAGTTGCGCACGTATAGTTTTCGATGCGGATTCATCCCGTATTCGCAGAGTTATGGCCCTTGACTTGGTGAAAAGTGGCGATTTTCAAATTGTGTCGCACATAACTGAACAAACTATTTGAGATACAGTCATGAAACCTTATAGGGATAGTTGTCATCATGTGAAGTTGCGCACCTGGTGTTTTAGATGCTGATTCATTCAGTGTTCATAGAGTTATGGTCCTTGACTGAGTGAAAAGTGGCGAGTTTCAACTTGTGTCGCACATAACTTAAACACTATTTGAGCTGCAGTCATGAAATATTATGGGAATGTTTATGAACATGTGAAGTTGTGCATCTGGTGATTTTGATACGGATTCATAGAGTATGTGCGAAGTTATGGCCATTCGTGAAAAGTGGCGATTTTCAACTTGTGTCGCACATAACTGAAACACTAGTTGAGCTACAGTCATGAAACATTGTAGGAATATTTATGAACATGTGGAGTTGTGCATCTGGTGATTTCGATGCGGATTCATAGAGAATGGGCGGAGTTATGGTCAATGACTTGCTGATTTTTAACTTGTGTCGCCGGTAACTATATAGCAATGTTAATCAGCATGTGTAGTTGTGCACCTGGGGTTTTGTTTGCGGAATCATCCAGTAAGGATGGAGTTATTACCATTTACTGAGACAATTGGCAATTTTTTCCATCACAAATTCACCACAAATTTGTGTCGCGCGTATTTCCAAAAGTGTTGGAGTTAGAGTTGCGACATTTTACATGAATGTTTGTCACTATGTGCAGTTGTGCACCTGGGTTTTTGATGCGAATTCATCTAGTATTGGTAGAGTTATGGCCATTGACAAGTGAAAATTGCATTTGGTGTCTCTTTTTATTTTATTATCTCCAAATATACTGCTAACTTACGCAGAAAAACAAGGTAGCTACATATATGCTGTTGTTGATTTTCTAAGTCCCGATAACATGCAGTGTTGGTGTGGGGGAGACATATGTTTTGTTTGCAAAGAAACAACCCTCTAGTTTCACTATGCCTAATAAATCCAGTAATCGGGTTTACTTTACTTAACTAGCTCGTGTGGATGCAACAATATGCCATTACTATTTGGAGACCATCTTGGATTTATGCAGTGTTGTCAAAGCGCCCAAGGCCGCCAGTTTGTCATCAGCTATATTATAGGGAGACATGATAGTTTTGTATATTCTGTAGATATGACATTTTCTAACAAAATAAACATTCATTCACCATTACCCCACGTATGATTGGCAGTATTATACATTTTGTAGCAGACGTAAATGTCCACACCGATATCAGGGGCGATAACCGAGTTTCCTTAAAATGTTAACGGACGTTACTATTTATTCTCTGTATTTATTTTTTGACGTGCAATGAACATATATTATAATCAGTCGAACATATAAAAAATAATTTAGGTGACACATTTATTTAGTATAAATAATTAAAAAATATCATATGAAAATAGCCTGATACCACCGCGCGTCACTATCAGTACAATAAACATTACTAAATTATTATATCTGTATAGCGGGCACTGGTAATTTTTACAATTGGTGGAATAGTGACACTATTATACACTTTTTTCATTCCTATAAAGAACATTTTGTTCAGTGGGCGTCCTTAGTTGCTATGGGAATAACGCTAATGGGACCGTGGAAATATATAGATGTGTTCTCTATTTGTACTAGCCAGTTCGCGTGATTTCACAGTGTACTTGTTGAGCATTGAAGCGTTTGGAACCAATGGTATGAAAGAAAACCTCTTCTATTCATTCAAATTAGGAAGTCATTAAAGTCTACTGTAAAGTTCCACACTACATCTTCTAGCCAACGCCCACTATATAAGTTATAATTACATAATTTGGTAGCCATATTTGATTTGGTGTCAGAATATTGTCAGCATGAATGTTGATGTGGAATGGCAAGACAAGAAGGCTTTCCAAAATAAACTGAATAAGCCAACGTTTATAACCAAGTGTACTATTTATAAGTATATGATTTGATTACTAGTGTACTATATTATTATCCGGCGCCCATTTTAGACTTCTGTCATTGAACGTTGTCTAATGGTGTATATTAAGTTAAGAAAACAAATGATCATCTTGACTTAATACCAGTATTTATTATAATTACATTCTTAGATGTGACATCCGAGTGTAATTATATAAGCTAATTGCTACAATAATATCAAAATAGTTGGCGGCCATCTTGGACTAATGCTGTTGAAACAATGATCTAATTGCGTACCTAAGGTGCTAAAATCATTGTGTATCTAAATACAATATTCATTTGCTCTGATATAGGGCCTGAGTGTAATTATATATGTTTTCTTATGTAGAGATACGATTGCACGTATAATGTAATATATTTATAATTGGCGGTCATTTTTGGAGTTCTGCTATTTAGACTATTATTCAATTTCACAGCAAAGTTACAAAAATAAACATTCATTGTTTCAATAAACCCAAGCTTATAAAAACATACTCTTTGTTGTGACGAACTAATGAAATTACGTCAAATGGTCACATTTGCCGGCCATCTTGGATTTTTCCCATAGTGCAGTTAAGGAATTGAAGTTAACGTTGCCAATTTTCATCACTTTGTCAAATACACCCGGTTTACGCTCTTAAATTGCTCAATTTCCTCATGTTAATGCAACTATATGGCACTATATGGCACACTATATCTATTTGACAGCCATCTTGAATTTGTGCAAATTTCTTAAAACGCTCAAGGGTGACAGCTTGAAGGTCTGGACATGCAAAGTCAGTAATAAAAAAAACATGTTATTCAAAACAAGGTAAAGCCCCAAATCAGCCTTTGGCTGCCGGACTATATTCAACTATGGCTGAAAGAAAAAATGGCGGTAATTATGCTGCATTTTCATTGGCTACCTATGTCGTGGGAAAGAGATGCTATGTCGTGGTAACGAGATGCTATTTCGTGGGAACGACATGGCTAACTCGTGGTAACGAGATCCTATCTCATGGGAACGAGATGCTATGTCGTGGTAACGAGATGCTATGTCGTGATAACGAGATGCTGTCTCGTGGGAACGACATAGTTAACTCGTGGTAAAGAGATCCTATCTCGTGGGAAGGAGATGCTATCTCGAGGGAACGAGATGCTATGTCGTGGGAACGACATAGCTAAGTCGTGGTAACGAGATGCTATCTCGTGGAAACGAGATACTATGTCGTGGTAACGAGATGCTATGTCGTGGTAACGAGATGCTATGTCGTGGGAACGACATAGAAACCAAATTGTGCATGTCCTTTTTAAGCTGTCGTACGTACGTCCTAATGTTGAATATCTCTATAACCGGATCATGACCAAACTTCACGAATAGCTTCCTCACATATTGAATATCTCATGATCCATTAATCGGGTCATTACAAATCTTAATAAATAGCTTCGTCACATTGACGGCTGTCCATCCAGTGTCATTC
>CM055268.1:56915312-56964734 GCA_029237695.1 Conchocele bisecta
ACAACAATTGGTCTCATCTCGTGTGTACCATGTTGTTGATCCGGTATGACGTCCGTCTCGTCTGTTTAATGGTAGCAGTCTCTAAAGTGTGTGTGTGTGTGTGAATGGTGATGGAATTGTATAGCTCAAAGGTGCCGGCCTAAAAAGATTTCTACCTAAGAGCTTGCAATTTCGGAAACCAAATTCACACATAGGCTCACCTTACTTCGCTGGTTTCTCTGAATTGAGGAATTGGCAATGGGGTTCAAGGCGACCCGTAAAATGAGACTGTGAGCCAACAGATGAGTGGGCTTAAGAAAGGTCCCAACACCCCAGTGGCTGGGTGCCGGCTAGAAATCTGCCCAGTCGCTGGGGTTGTGTGCACGAGTGGAGGCTTTTGCTATTTTTTAGTCCAAGTGAAAAATACGTGATGTATTATGACACCACTTGTCCCGTTTTTTTGTGTTGGTCACCAGTTTGTGCTATTGGACGAAACGGTGTTTTATCGGGGGTGGTGGTGGTAGTATATAGGGGTGAAAATGATACCCCCGGTAGGTGGTATCATTTTGACTCCCTATATACTACTGCCTGGGCACAGTCTGGTCAGGACCTACACTATCCGCCATTTTATCAATGAAGCACCAGTCATGCTTCTAGCAAGCACAATAGTTCATTATCAGGCTAAACGAGTATGCTGTTTGATCAGCAGCTACACTGATTACAAAAACATGTGACTGAGTGGAGAAAGGGGGCTTATGGGTTATGACACCAGCGCAGATAACCTACAGATCAGCATGTGCATCCGCAGTCTGATCACGATCTGCACTGGTCGCTATTCCACCAAAATGAAGCACCCGTCATGCTTCTATCAATCACTGTATATCGGTTATCAGACCACATGTCCCGGAGATCAGGAGCTACATTGGCCACAAACCACATAAGCCACATTATCCTGTCACAGACACAATTATGTTTATCATTGTGGGCTAAATATAACCCTTGCTGGGTCCCCAATTCGTGCAAATAACTAGGTACGAAATGGTGTGGGTACGAATCTACCAGGTACCATCGTTTCAATGTTTGAAACGGGCTATACAAGCCATTTTAATACAGCAAGAAGGAATGACGTGCACGTGATAGAACTGTGGAACTTCATGTCCTCAATATTAAGAAGTAAAAACTTAACGTTGACATTTGCGGTTGGTATATAAATATGCAGTTTCATTTAGTATATATGCTTACTGTCTGCATTTACCGGGATTTATTTTACACAGGATTTATTGAAAAACATTCGTTTCGATTCTAAGTCAAATCGAGGCTGTAACATTTGGAATGCGGGATTTTTCTTATTTCTAAAAATAGAAGTGTAAACATAGCGCAGACGATCACTGTCAAAACGGACAGTTTCGTTTTCGAAAATCAAAAACACTTAAATATACCGGGACTGGTGTTTAATATTATTATGCAAACATTTCCCATTAAACCATTAAACCATTGTGTACATATACCTTCCAAAACGAAGGTTTCAATTCCCCCAGGAACTCCAGAAAAGCTGGCAGTGTCTCCCAACATGTTGATCACTCGAGACATCGGTGACGGAGATTGGGCCCTGGGACCACCGCCAGTTCGGCACATACTCTTCTTCTCTAGGCAGAACTCTTTCTTCGCATTCTTCTGAAGGTTCCACCATTTTTTTCACTTTCACATTTTCAACAGTTCTGAATGCTACACCAAGAGCACTTATCTTTGATGAAATTGCCTCCCATACTGCATTTTTCTTTTTGTTCGTTACATCGGTCATGCCTATCGTTAATTACGGACATGTTCTCCTCATATAAATTTGTGAGGAGGTTTATTTCGCTTACTGACCAGTTTTTTTGTCTTTCTCTGTTGTTCTTTTCTGATTTTATTGCAGCCATTTTTTCAGTGTACTCTACAGGAAGGGGAAGTGGTTACAGTGCATTGTGGGATGTGTTTATTCTTTAACTGGATGGTTAACCATCAGTTAAAAGTTAACAGATCCGTTAACTAACGGATCCGTTAAAAAGTTTTCAACAACCGATATTTAACGGATTGTTAGTTAATCATCCGTTAAGGATTTAACAGATCAGTTAGGCTAACAGTCCGTTAAGCTAACTGATGTTTTGAACAACCGGGCCCTGATATACAGTATGCTAATTTACAATACTACTCACCGTAAATGTTGACAATACAACATGCAACTCCTGCTAATATTGTACATTTTCAAATACTAACTTCGATTGACCATCTTTAACCATTATTTATCAATTATTGTGCTCAATACCTCATGTGACAAATATGATATATGATATTGACAGCGAAGTAGTTTTGGTTTGTTTTGTGCATGTGTTGTGAGTGGTTGCTATGGGAACCTAATATAATTCATGCACATAGCTTGGCAATTACACTGGCTGATAATACATATTTTTTATTTTATCATATAGCCATGCACCTTTGATTTGTTGTTGAGTCACATTGCATATATGTAGACAGTTTTATGTTATAAATGAATTATAATATCAAATTTCCATAAAGTTGTCGGTATAATATTATTACACACCTATTTGTTGTTATAACCCTTTCTGTGGTCGTGTGGACAGGCTGTATCTTGCTAATAATATATTATGATTTCACTATTGTTGGTAGACCAGGGAACGACTTTCCAGGGCTTGTCAATAGCAGATACACTCCTTGACTTGCTTTGGGTAGCGCATAGGTACTATCGCCGTATACCGGCTTAAAGTTAATATACCATTGTGCCGATGCTTGCTACGTGACACAGGTCTGGCTGAAGTCCAAGACAATTAGTTAGCCAAACAAAATAAAAACACAACACATAAATGTACCAACGTCACGTCAGATTTTGACACTTGGAATTGTTGCGTCATTACAGTAAGTTGTCCTACGCTTTACGGCTCACAAATATTTTAATGTTGCATATGCGTGGCAGAATTGTACAGTTGTTTTCATAGTGGTTCAGATAGTTGTCTTTATTTTCTTCGGTTTCCTGCAAGGAAATACGTAGCAATTTTGTCGATTATTTGTATACAAATGGGCATATTGCATTTTTGATTTTTATAATATATTATATGGACGACTTGTGAAATGACATTTGAAACTAAATAACCGTACGACCGGTATTTTTATATAACACATAATAAAATCAGTATTATGTAATCATAATGCTAATATTTCTTTTGAACTTTATTTATATATTTATATAACAATTACAAACAAACGCGAGAACAATTGTAGTCGGCGTAGATGGAGGCGTCTGCATGTTTCTTAATTTGGGTTGAAACCGAAATACTCAAAGAAAACAAACTTATCCTGTCTGGCGACCACCATCAGATATACATGTACTTACAACTTGAAGATCTAACCGGGGTGCATGTGCACCCTCTTTACTAATTATGCTATACGGTCCCGTTCAGATTAGAGCGGGGTCGGGTGTTTTCGGCCGTCTCAGATGGAACCGTACACGCTGTACAAATCCAGTTCCGATTTTTGGATTTATTTATAGATTAGACTGCATTTTGATGAGTAACGCTAACTTTCATTTGAACGTGACACACCCGGGTAAATCTGCATTCATCATGTACGTGTTTTCATGACTTAATTATGTGTTACGTAGATCTACATATAATTATTGCATGATCATATTTATTAAAGGTCTTGGTTTACAGACGTCGTTCTATGGAAAACGATTTAATTCGTATTGGCAATACTTTCTACACTGTTTGTCGCAAATTTAAAACTCACGGGGAAATGAACATGCGCAACATAAGATATCAACTAAGGTTTAAACGTGTTTACCGATGGGGGGTGGGGGGGGGGGTATTCTAGATAAAATTGGCCGCGGATAGAACTGGGCCTAGGTGTTAATTCATTTGATTTACTGGTTCACCTGTCGAATATTTCTAAAATCAACATAAAATAAAATTTGGAAATTGTCATAAAAATAATCGTATCACAGATAAAAATATGGTAGGGCTACTTACGCGGCTCCTGGCATATCGCATCATGTTGACACTGTGCCAAACATGTTTTATTATGTAGTATTTAGTGTGTTGGTATTTTGTCACAGGCATATTTAGTGCGAACATAATTGTAGTCACCGGGAGCCCGTTTCACTAAACTTCGTACGACTAAAATGTTCGTAAGTGCAAATCTAGGATCGTCTGGAAATTTCAATTGATTGATTTACATTTATTGAGCATAGGCTGCTCAATAAATGTAAATCCAATAATTGTTTACTGTCGAACATTGAACAGAATAAAACTATGATATGTACATGTAGTGAACAAAACAAACGCACCACTATCGATTTTAAATCTATAATTAGCCGACCTGCGGCTTCGTAATTTGCCACCGTCGCCATAATAGATTCATTTATACCGCAACCATTGCTCCATGTAGCATAAGGGGGTAGGGGGTCTGAAGTAACCTAATATACCTGAAGTAGCCTAATATACATGAAGTGCCGTTTTTGCCTTTATTTGTTCACCTTTGACCCCTAACCGTGGCCTTTGATTGGTCAGTCTCAACAGCAAATTCAAGATGGCGGCGAATTTTAAAATCGAAATCGCTGTCGGTTCAGCTGAATTATGTCCATTTTTACAGTATATGCGATGTAACCAACTACATGGATATGTCCATTATGATTGTAATGCTTATTATGACAACTGTGTAGTCTAAAACCAGCCATTATTGAAGCACATCGTAAATAAATAGGAGATTTAATCAGATACAATACCGAATCTACCTAGAGTGGACGCCGCCATTTTGCTTTGAATGTCGTCGTTATATTGGTGACGTATGGCGAGGGAATGACGTAAAAAGATGACGTCACGCACGTTCAACAATTAAGTTTAGTATGCGGTATAAAATGAATACATGATTAGTGCCGTCGAATATAAAATATATTCGGTTTCGCCCCGACAACTTTATAGGGGCTCGCTAAAGCTCGCCCCAATAAAGCTGTCTAAGGCTCAACCGAATATATTTTATATTCGACGGCACTAACCATGTATTTACTATATATATGCATGTGTAGTCAGAAAGATACATTGCACTTAGGTCAGAATTTAGGTCAGAATATAATTGACGTCATTTATAGTTAATTGTGACGTCATTTCATGTAGACATTACGTCACCAAAGACCAAACAACTAAACGGCATCGGTGATTGAAACAAATTTTTTTCCGTAGAAATGAATGATCAGAATTTGGATAGAATTTAGATAGGCCTATGGCTGCACATATCAATGACTTCAGCGCCCGATGGGGTCTAGAGGGTAGTCTGTGCATAGGCGGCGGAACCGGGAAAATATTGTGGGGTGCAATCTTGAGGGCCCAAAGGGCCCGATGTTGCTAGGGGGGCCCGGGGTCATGCTCCCCCGGAAATGTTTGAAATCTAAGAGGCGTGAAACGCCATTTCCTGCATTCTCAGCAAGTTTGAGGATGAGAAAATGTGCTTTATTACAGAATTATTGAGCGGGCCAGGCCCCACCCCAACAAAATTATTGGGGGCGGGGGGGGGGCAGGGGGAGGGGGCAGGGCCGGGCCACCCGCCCCCTCCCTTCTACCGCCCCTGCGGAAACCCCCCGGGGAATTTTAAACAAATTATTAAGAATCGACTTCCATTCCTGACTCTCGGAATTAAATTTACATCTCGAGCGAGAGGAACGTTTTCCTGGGTAGCCAATATGACTGACGGACTGGCTAATGTACATGTACATGTACCCCGTACTAGCAGGTAACAGGTCTATGGGGAAATGCTGCGCTGACCCCTACTCACTCGGCTGGCCCGACCCACCGCCGCCACCCACCTCCCCCCCACGCCCAACACACCGAGGGAAGATATTGTTAGGCGTGTAGTTATTGTGCGGGCTACCCGTCTCGATCCTGTCTATGAATTTACTGCCAGTACTGATTTATTTTCGTAAGTGTCTTTATGTTCGCGTTTATCAACTGTACTATGCAGATTCCTTCACATGATAAGTATTATTTGTTATTTTCGTGACTGATGACCGCGCGACAGCATGCGTATTTATTTAAAAAATGGAATGTATAGTTGTTAAAATCGAAAGTGACCAACAGAACTTTCCCAGCAAAATGATCCATTACTGTGTATTTTTATATTTGTGTGGGTTTGAATTTTTGATAATGGGTTTACCATTTGAATTTTATTTTCATAAACCTGCAATATGTATGCGTCAATGTCGCGTTTCAGGGGCGGTTTTAGACGCGTTTCAGGGGCGGATTTGGAGGGGCGGTTCCTGGGTTGCAACCCCCCCCCCCCCACCCCCCCCCCCCGTTCAGCCACGGAGTTTACATAGATCACAGTTTACCACCAGTTGGAGTCTGAATTTAAATGCCGTAAAACACTGGAAAGTGCATTTCGAAGTGCTCGAAAATATGACAACCCCCCCCCCCTGTTCCTCAAATGCTGAATCCGCCCCTGCGTTTAATCTGCAAATCTGGAATGGGTGTGTATTGGCTTTCTATTATTTACACGCCTCCGACTAGAAAGCAAATTAACAACGATCTGCCAAAGTAGGACTTCTTAAATGTGTAATTGTTGGAGAGCTATGGAACGCCATAGCTGTCTTATATGCACATATATGTGTATATGGTGTGCATTCCTCATTATATGATGTGAAAACTTCTCTATATGCTGTGCATTGTCCATTATATGATGTGAAAACTTCTCTATATGCTGTGCATTGTCCATTATATGATGTGCAAACTTCTTTATATGCTGTGCATTCTTCATTATATGATGTGCAAACTTCTTTATATGTTGTGCATTGTTCATTATATGATGTGCACACTTCTTTATATGCTGTGAATTCTTCATTGTATGATGTGCAAACTTCTATATATGCTGTGCATTGTCCATTATATGATGTGCAAACTTCTTTATATGCTGTGCATTGTTCATTATATGATGTGCAAACTTCATATATGTGCATTGTTCATTATATGATGTGCACACTTCTTGTATATGCTGTGAATTCTTCGATTGGGATAATGATGTGCAAACTTCTATATATGCTGTGAATTGTTCATTATATGATGCGCAAACTTCTTTATATGCTGCGCATTGTTCATTATATTATGTGCACACTTCTTTATATGCTGTGAATTCTTCATTGTATGATGTGCAAACTTCTATATATGCTGTGCATTGTTCATTATATGATGTGCAAACTTCATTATATGATGTGCAAACCTCTTTATATGATGTGCAAACTTCTTTATATGCTGTGCATTGTTCATTATATGATGTGCAAACTTCTTTATATGCTGTGCATTATTCATTATATGATGTGCAAACCTCTGTATACGATGTGCAAACTTCTTTATATAATGCGGATGGTATTCGGCGAATGGAACTTTCGGTATTTTGGCGGCCATCTTGGATGACGTAATCATCCAATTTCGGCAAAAAAATTCTCCAGCGTGATTGATATAATTATGACAAGACCATATTTGGTCAAATTGATTTGAATTTGACCCCCCCTGGTCCTGCCCATTTTGGATCACGGGGTCAACATATTAACAAACCTGAAAGAAAGAGCATTGACTATCAATCATTCCTGCCAAGCGGCATCGAAATCGGC
Organism: Conchocele bisecta; assembly: GCA_029237695.1. Taxonomy (NCBI): domain Eukaryota; kingdom Metazoa; phylum Mollusca; class Bivalvia; order Lucinida; family Thyasiridae; genus Conchocele; species Conchocele bisecta. The sequence goes on from CM055268.1 coordinate 56,922,940, forward strand.
CTGACAGTTTGTGAGAAGATTTCTTAAGAATTTGACCTAATTTTCTATTGCGGCCATCTTGGATTATATGACGACCTCCATTTTAACAAATATGAAAAGCTTCACTCACAGACCATAACTGTGAAGTTTGACCACCATCGGACTGGCGGTTCACGAGAAGAACACGTTTGAAATTTATAATAAATGGATGACCTGTTGGACTTTCGGTGGCCATCTTAAACGACCTAATCATCTGATTTCAACATAAAATATCCCATAGCCTCGCTTCTTATGACATCAGTACTGTTACATGTGTGTATATTTGACATGTACATACTTATGTTTTCATGTATCCAATGATATGCATGTGTATTGTTTTGTATGTGTGCATGTATTGAATGACATTCATGTGTATTGTTTTGTATGTGTGCATGTATTCAATGACATTCATGTGTATTGTTTTGTATGTGTGCATGTATTCAATGACATTCATGTGTATTGTTTTGTTATGTGTGCATGTATTCAATGACATTCATGTGTATTGTTTTGTATGTGTGCATGTATTCAATGACATTCATGTGTATGTTTTGTATGTGTGCATGTATTCAATGACATTCATGTGTGTTTTGTATGTGTGCATGTATTCAATGACATTCATGTGTATTGTTTTGTATGTGTGCATGTATTCAATGACATTCATGTGTATTGTTTTGTTTGTGTACATGTACTATTGTTCTAATGATAAAATACCAAGGAAAGTTCTGGAAACACTATAATGTCAATGACCTATGAGTCACTGGATATTAGTTTTATCCTTCTATATTTGGCATTCTCTATAAACTTCTTGCTAGATCTAGCGAAGTCATGATAGTTCTAGTAGGTTTCATTAGATAATTTTGGAATTTGGGGAATTTTGGAGAACATTCCGGAACTTTCTAAATGGTATATATAGGGCTGTACATTCGAGGCTAAGGCTAGTGACTCAGATAGTACACTCGCCACTTAATTTCATTTGACCAGTCCGTATGCCACTCAAAACGCACAATACACGTAAACTAGTATGGGTTCCCCTCAATCATCTCTAATCGATACCCAGCATACTATATCAAACACATATAAGCTGATGGGTGCTATAGGAGGCCTCAAATTATAGGTTACCATACCTGCATAGATTCTCCTATATTTGACGCATATTTTTGGAGCCTGAATTATAAATGCAATATTTATCAAAATTCTGAAATATAAACCAGACCGACGACCATCGGCCTGCTTCTTTACTGGGCGATATATCCCGGGTATGGAAGGTGTTCGAGCCAATTCCCACCCTTAAATATGAGCCGAATCGAATCGAATCGAAGGCTAAGGAGAGTTGTAACCGAAAGATATTCAAAAGGATTAAATTGTATTCTATTGTGGAGTTTACTTATGAAAAAGTGGACTTATATACGTTGTGGATTTAATTAACACTTTTGAATTTGGATTAAACAAATTAACAGAAAAAGTGAAAATTGTGATTTAAGTGACATTTTGTGAATTTCATTCAGAATTGGATATATATCGGAATTGTGACATTAAGATGATATTAGTGGATTTATTAAGGACATTCAAAGGTATATTTTATTTGTACATTTGTGTCTTTATTGTTTCAATAAAACTTATTGTAAAAAGTTTGCTGTCTAGTCTATTGAGACTAGTCTTGCTGATCAGGATCTATAATCTCGTAACAATATAATATGACCACATTTTGACCCCTATTTGACCCCTCGGGCCCCACCCATTTTTGAACCCGGGGTAATCATTTTAACAAATCTGAAAGAGCATTGACTGTCGATCATTCCTGCCAAATTTCGGTCAATCGGTTCACGAGAAGACGTTTTAAATTTATAATAAAAGGGTGATCAGTGACCTTTCGGCGGCCATCTTGGATAACGCAATCATCCAGTTTCGACGAAAACTGCTCCACTGGTCCTATGTCGCTCAACTGGTTATTATATATATGCAAGTAAATCTTAGAGAGCTTTATGCATTCATTATTCCTACGAAGTTTTGTCGAAACCAGCCTGGTGATTATAATGGGTTAATACCGGTTTGACCTTTTGGCGACCATCTTGGATGACGTAATCATCCGATGTCAATAATAACCGCTTCAGAGCGATCGTCTCCACAATACCTTCGATGTGATATATTACATGACCATATTCGGTAAAATGTGAAATTTGACCCCTACTTGACCCCTCCGGCCCCGCCCAGTTTTGACCCCGTGGCCACCATTTTAACAGATCCGAAACAGCGTCGTTCACTATCAATAATTCCTGCCAAGTTTCATTGAAATCGGTCTGGCGGTTCGTAACAAGAAGATGTTGACCTTCTTTTCCACGGCGCCTATCTTGGATTATGCGACGACCTCCAATTTTACAAATCTGACATAGCCCCACCCAAATAGCATCTCTGAAGTTTAACCAACATTGGTCAAGCGGTTCGTGAGAAGAAGACGTTTGCAATTATGGATAGCAATCGTGGCGGCGATGGAAGGAATTTTGACGGTGTATATAAATTTCCATACCGGTAATAATATCCAGAGCATATGAGGAAGTTTGCACAGCATATAAAGAAGTTTGCACATCATATAACGAACAATGCACATCATATAAAGAAGTTTGCACATCATATAAAGAAGTTTGATATAAATAAGTTTGCACACCATATAAAGAAGTTTGTACATGATATAATGAAATTTCTTCAATTCAAAATGGCGGACAAATTTCAAAATGGCCACCATCTAAAATTGCTTTCACCCAGACCTCTGTTTGTCATACTAATATGGTGTCTATAACTATGTTTCCAGGGTCAATCGATGCAATGGAAACAACACAAATATCATTGGCTCATTTGGTTTAGGCACCCATTTTGAATTTCAAAATGGCCACCATCCTAACTTATATTGTCGATAGATCATGTGAAACTCATAGATGCATAATTCTGGTACGTAAATCCATGTGTTCAGGATCAATGAATACATACATAAGGAACAATATAAATATCATCAGATCATGTGATTTAGGCTGCCGTCTTGAATTTCAAAATGGCCGCCAAAGGTGGCAACCATTCTAACTTATTTGGCTCATACGTTGGGCTGTTGCACACAATCACAGAGGCACCCTTTTTGTGCCTATATACGCATTTATAGCTCCTCTGGGCCGAAGGCTCAAGTGAGCCATTGTTACCGCGTTTCGTCCGTCCGTCCGTCAACACTTTTCGGACATCTTCTTCTTCTGAACAGCTGGGCCGATGTTGACCAAACTTCATGGGCATGGTCTATGCGTTATTCCTTTTCAGATTTGTTAAAATGGGTGTTATCGCATATTCAAGATAAGTAGAAAAGTATGTCAAATTCTTAAAAAAACATTTTCTCACGAACTACCCGACCGATTTCGACGAAACTTGGCAGAAATGATCGATAGTCAAAAACCCTTTCAGATTTGTTACAATGATGACACTAGGAATAAAAAATGGGTGGGCCACAGTGGGGGGGGGGGGGGGGGGGGGGGGGGGGGGGGGGGGGGGGGGGGGGGGGGTGGGGGGTAGGGGAGGGCGGTCAAGTAGGGGTCAAATTTCAAATGTCATGTTATATATCAAATAGAAGGTATCGAAGAGGCGATTACTGTAAAAAGATGATTACGTCATCCAAGATGGCCACCGAAAGGTCACTGATCACCCTTTTATTATGAATTTAAAACGTCTTATTCTCGTGAACCGATTGTCCTTTGGTTATCAAACCTTACAGTTCTAGTCCGTCTGTGAAGCCTTTTCATATTTCTTAAAACGTCGCATAATGCAAAATGGCCGCCATAGAAAAGTAAGTCATATTCTTAAAACTGCTTATGATTCTCACAAACCGCCAGACCGACATCTGCGAAACTTGGCAGGAATTATCGATAGTTAATGCTCTTTCAGATTTGTTAAAATTATTACCCCTGGATCAAAAATGGGTGGGGTGGGGTGGGGCCCGAGGGTCAACTAGGAGTCATATTTCATATTTGACCAGATATGGTCATGTTATATTGTTACGAGATTATGTCACTGTGATCAGTATAGCCTCTGGCAATAATTTATGCGAACAGTATAGATCCTGATCAGCAAGACTAGTAACAATAACAGAATGAGTTAAGCCAGCAAACTTTTTACAATAAGTTTGAAACAATAAAGACACAAATTTACAAAGTACAAATAAAATATAACTTTGAATGTCCTGAATAAATCCACTAATATCATCTTAATGTCACAATTCCAATATATATCCAATTCTGAATGAAATTCACAAAATGTCACTGTTTTAGCCACTTAAGTCAATTGTTAATTTGTTTAATCCAAATTCAAAAGTGTTAATTAAATGCACAGAGTATATATGTCTACTTTTTCAAAGTTTAACTCCACAATTATAGAATACACTTTAATCCTTTTGAATATCTTTTGGTTACAACTCTCCTTAGCCTTGAATGTGTATCCCTATATATATATATACCCTTTGGAAAGTTCCGGAATGTTCTCCAAAATTCCCCAAATTCCAGATTCTCTAATGAAACCTACTAGAACTATCATGACTTCGCTAGATCTAGCAAGAAATTTCTAGAGAATGCCAAATATACAATGATACAAATAATATCCAGTGACACAAAGGTCATGGACATTTTAGTGTTTCCAGAATTTTCCTTTGTAGTTTATCATTAGAACAATAGTACATACACACATACAAAACAATACACATGAATGTCATTGAATACATGCACACATACAAAACAATACACATGAATGTCATTGAATACATGCACACATACAAAACAATACACATGAATGTCATTGAATACATGCACACATACAAAACAATACACATGAATGTCATTGAATACATGCACACATACAAAACAATACACATGAATGTCATTGAATACATGCACACATACGGATGTACATGTCAAATATACACACATTCAACAATGCTGATGTCATAAGAAGCGATGCTATGCCGAGCTTATGCACATGCCAGTTTCCATGCACTACATATACACAGCATCATGCATTGAATCTTAACTGATTAGCATATATCGGCACATGTAACAATATATCAAATAGAAGGTATCGAGAAGACAACCATTCTGGGACATTTTTTGTTGAAATCAGATGATTAGGTTGTCTAAGATGGCCACCGAAAGTCCAACAGGTCATCCATTTATTATAAATTTGAAACGTGTTCTCATGAACCGTCTTCACAGTTATGGTCTGTGAGTGAAGCCTTTTCATACTTGTTAAAATGGAGGTCGTCATATAAACCAAGATGGCCGCTATAGAAAATTAGGTCAAATTCTTAAGAAATCTTCTCACAAACTGTCAGACCGATTTCGATGCCACTTGGCATGAATGATTGATAGTCAATGCTCTTTCAGGTTTGTTAAAATGTTTACCGCGGGATCCAAAGGGGTCAAATTCAAATTTGACCAACTACGGTCTTTTCATAATTATATCAATCACGCTGGAGCATATTTTGCCGGAATTGGATGATTACGTCATCCAAAAAGATCAAAAGTTCCATATGCCTAATACCATCCACATCATATAATGACCAATGCACAGCATATAAAGAAGTGTGCACATCATATAATGAACAATGTACAGCATATAAAGAAGTGTGCACATCATATAATGAACAATGCACAGCATATAAAGAAGTGTGAACATCATATAATGAACAATGCACAGCATATAAAGAAGTTTGCACATCATATAATGAACAATGCACAACATATAAAGAAGTTTGCACATCATATAATGAACAATGCACAGCATATAAAGAAGTGTGCACATCATATAATGAACAATGCACAGCATATAAAGAAGTTTGCACATCATATAATGAACAATGCACAACATATAAAGAAGTTTGCACATCATATAATGAACAATGCACAATAGAAGTGCACCATATAATAACAAGCACAGCATGTAAAGAAGTTTGCACATCATATAATGAACAATGCACAGCATATAAAGAAGTTTGCATATCATATAATGAACAATGCACAGCATATAAAGAAGTGTGCACATCATATAATGAACAATGCACAGCATATAAAGAAGTTTGCACATGATATAGTGAACAATACACATGTGCATATAAGACAGATATGGCGTTCCATAGATACATGTGCATCTGTGCAGTCTGATTAGTGTCTGCAATGATTGAAAATATACTAGTAAAATTGCTATACATTCATATAACCATATTTACAATTGGTCATTTCAAGAATATTTACAGTGTTATCAAACAGCAATCGTACGGCTGATTCAATGTGATATTTTTGAAAGTCGCTAAAATTACGTGACAAGGTACACTCCCGCCTGCGATTCGCTTACCAAGAATTGCAATCCAGCGGTCCTTGAATTGCAATTCTTCCCCTCTGGAATTGCAGTCTAATTGCAGTCTAATTGCAGTCTAATTGCGGTCCAAACGCGGTCCCGTTTTTGCGGTCATTCTTTCGCGATACCGTTTGTGCGGTCATTCTTTCGCGGTCCAGTTTGTGCGGTCATTCTTTCGCGATACCGTTTGTGCGGTCATTCTTTCGCTATTTCCGGTAAAAACTTACCGTATCATCGTATAGTACAGTTTGTTTACATTATCAGTGATTATACAAACGTACTATACGAATATTATACAAACATACGATATCCGTTCGTATATACGATATATCCGTACGGATATGGTATGAATATAAAGTGGGTCATCCTGTGGTTAAAATATACCGATGCACCGGTTCATTTCGAATGTAAACATCCGGTTTTCATTTCGATCATCTGCCATAACTTGAAGTTTTTCAAAATGAATAAATGTTCAGTTTTACGATACAGAAACAATATTTAAAACTGAGGATTGTGAAGTACGGTATCACTGTACATATACATGTGTCTTCAATATACAGTAATTCATCACTGTACTCCGCACCACCGCCGGGGACACAAAAACAATTGATCCCCCACGCACACCAGCCATCTACATTTGGCGTCCTAAAAGTTCCGGTCTATATCCCACAGTGGGAACAATGTGTATCACCACCACCACCAGTTTTTGTCTATGACTACACTACACCACCCCCCCCCCCGCCCCGACCACCACTTCTGTCTGTAACGCAGGATGACGTGGCCGACTGATCAAGTGCTAAACTAGTCCTGGTGCGATGACCGACTGACCAAGTGCTATACTAGTCTTGGTGCGATGGCCGACTGATCAAGTTCTAAACTAGTCATGGTGCGATGGCCGACTGATCGAGTGCTATACCAGTCCAGGTGCGATGGCCGACTGAGCAAGGGCTCTACTAGTTTGGTGCGATGGCCGACTGATCAAGTTTCTAAACTAGTCGTGGTGCGATGGCCGACTGATCAAGTTCTAAACTAGTCCTGGTGCGATGGCCGACTGATCAAGGGTTACACTAGTCTTGGTGCGATGGCCGACTGATCAAGTTCTAAACTAGTCATGGTGCGATGGCCGACTGATCGAGTGCTATACTAGTCCAGGTGCGATGGCCGACTGAGCAAGGGCTAAACTAGTCTTGGTGCGATGGCCGACTGATCAAGTTCTAAACTAGTCGTGGTGCGATGGCCGACTGATCAAGTTCTAAACTAGTCCTGGTGCGATGGCCGATTGAGCAAGGGCAAAATACTGGAGTCTTGGTGCGGTGGCCGACTGATCAAGTTCTAAACTAGTCCTGGTGCGATGGCCGACTGATCAAGTTCTAAACTAGTCCTGGTGCGATGGCCGACTGAGCAAGGGCAAAACTAGTCATGGTGCGGTGGCCGACTGATCAAGTTCTAAACTAGTCCTGGTGCGATGGCCGACTGATCAAGGACTAAACTAGTCTTGGTGCGATGGCCGACTGATCAAGTTCTAAACTAGTCGTGGTGCGATGGCCGACTGATCAAGTTCTAAACTAGTCCTGGTGCGATGTCCGACCGATCGAGTGCTATACTAGTCCTGGTGCGATGGCCGACTAATCAAGGGCTAAACTAGTCGCAGTGCGATGGCCGACTGATCAAGGGCTAAACTATTCCTGGTGCGATGGTCGACTGATCAAGTTCTAAACTAGTCCTGGTGCGATGGCCGACTGATCAAGTTATAAACTAGTCCTGGTGCGATGGCCGATTGATCGAGTGCTATACTAGTCCTGGTGCGATGGCCGACTGATCAAGTGCTAAAGTAGTACTGGTGTGATGGCTGACTGATCAAGTTCTAAACAAGTCCTGGTGTGATGGCCGACTGATTGAGTGCTATACTAGTCCTGGTGCGATGGCCGACTGATCAAGTGCTAAAGTAGTCCTGGTGTGATGGCCGAATGATCTAGTGCTATACTCGGCATGGCCGACTGATCACGTGCTATACTGGGCATGGTGAGATGGCCAACTGATCAAGTGCTATACTGGGCATGGTGCAATGGGCGACTGATCAAGCGCTATACTAGTTATGGTGCGATGGCAGACTGATCAAGTGCTCTGCTAGTCCTGGTGCGATGGCCGACTGATCAAGTGCTATACTCGGCATGGCCGACTGATCACGTGCTATACTGGGCATGGTGAGATGGCCAACTAATCAATTGCTATACGTACTGGGCATGGTGAAATACTACACTCCCGCCTGCGATTCACTTACCAAGAATTGCAATCCAGCGGTCGTTGAATTGCAATTCGTCCGCTCTGAAATTGCAGTCTAATTGCGGTCCAATCGCGGTCCCGTTGTTGCGGTCATTCTTTCGCGATACCGTTTGTGCGGTAAAATTCTTTCGCGGTCCAGTTTGTGCGGTCATTCTTTCGCGATACCGTTTGTGCGGTCATTCTTTCGCTATTTCCGTTAAAAACTTACCGTATCATCGTATATTACAGTTTGTTTACATTATACAAACGTACTATACGAATATTATACAAAAACATACGATATCCGTTCGTATATTCGATATATCCGTACGGATATGGTATGAATATACAGTGGGTGGGTCATCGTGCGGTTAAAATATACCGATGCACCGGTTCATTTCGCATGTAAACATCCGGTTTTCATTTCGATCATCTGCCACAATTTTAAGTTTTTCAAAATGAATAAATGTTCAGTTTTATGATACAGAAACAATTTAAAACTGAGGATTGTGAAGTATGGTATCACAGTGCATATACATGTGTGTTCAATACAGTAATTCATCAGTAATTCATCATTGTACTCCGCACCACCGCCGGGGACACAAAACAATGATCCCCCACACACACCAGCCATCTACATTTGGCGTCCTAAAAGTTCCGGTCTATATCCCACAGTGGGAACAATGTGTATCACAACCACCACCAGTTTTTGTCTATGACTACACAACACCCCCCACCCCCGACCACCACTAAACTACTAGTCCTGGTGCGATGGCCGACTGATCGAGTGCTATACTAGTCGTCCTGGTGCGATGGCCGACTAATCAAGGGCTAAACTAGTCTCAGTGCGATGGCCGACTAATCAAGGGCTAAACTATTCCTGGTGCGATGGTCGACTGATCAAGTTCTAAACTAGTCCTGGTGCGATGGCCGACTGATCAAGTTATAAACTAGTCCCGGTGCGATGACCGACTGATCGAGTGCTATACTAGTCCTGGTGTGATGGCCGACTGATTGAGTGCTATACTAGTCCTGGTGCGATGGCCGACTGATCAAGTGCTAAAGTAGTCCTGGTGTGATGGCCGAATGATCTAGTGCTGTACTCGGCATGGCCGACTGATCACGTGCTATACTGGGCATGTTGAGATGGCCAACTGATCAAGTGCTATACTGGGCATGGTGCAATGGGCGACTGATCAAGCGCTATACTAGTTATGGTGCGATGGCAGACTGATCAAGTGCTCTGCTAGTCCTGGTGCGATGGCCGACTGATCAAGTGCTATACTCGGCATGGCCGACTGATCACGTGCTATACTGGGCATGGTGAGATGGCCAACTAATCAAGTGATATACGTACTGGGCATGGTGAAATACTACACTCCCGCCTGCGATTCATCATTGTACTCCGCACCACCGCGGGGGACACAAAACAATGATCCCCCACACACACCAGCCATCTACATTTGGCATCCTAAAAGTTCCTGTCTATATCACCACCACCACCACCACCAGTTTGTGTCTATGACTACACTACACCCCCACCCCCCCCCCCCTCACCGACCACCACTTCTGTCTGTAACACAGGATGACGTGGCCGACTAATCAAGTGCTAAACTAGTCCTGGTGCGTATGGCCGACCTGATCAAGTGCTATAATAATTAGTCTTGGTGCCGATGGCCGACTGATAAAGTTCTAAAGTAGTCTTGGTGCGATGGCCGACTGATCAAGTTCTAAACTAGTCGTGGTGCGATGGCCGACTGATCAAGTTCTAAACTAGTCATGGTGCGATGGCCGACTGATCAAGGACTACACTAGTCCTGGTGCGATGGCCAACTGATCAAGGGCTAAACTAGTCCTGGTATGATGGCCGACTGACCAAGGGCTAAACTAGTCCTGGAGCGATGGCCGACTGATCTAGTTCTATACTAGTCCTGGTGTGATGGCCGACTGAACAAGTTCTAAACTAGTCCTGGTGCGATGGCCGACTGATCAGGTTCTATACTAGTCCTGGTGAGATGGGAAACTGATCAAGTTTTAAACTAGTCCTGGTGCGATGGCCGACTGATCAAGTTCTAAACTAGTCCTGGAGCGATGTCTAACTGATCAAGTGCTAAACTAGTCCTGGTGTGATGGCCGACTGATCAAGTTCTAAACTAGTCCTGGTGTGATGGCCTACTGATCAAGTGCTAAACTAGTCCTGGTGCGATGGCCGACTGATCAAGTGCTAAACTAGTCATGGTGCGATGGCCGACTGATCAAATCGCATGCCATAACTAGATGGCCATGGCCTGCATGTCGTGCCCGCCGAGGCATTTGATAGTACAAACATTTTTTTTATTGCAACAAAGCTTTAGCCCGTCGACGTAAAAACGGGCCGCACCCGCCGAGGCTTTGATAGTATACCCAAAAACTTTAACTAAAAAATACTTTAACCAAAAACTTTATCCTGAATGCACACCAATGTGCCAACTACATGTATATCGCTCTGTCTGCAAGCGGGCCCAACAAAAACTTTAAGGGAAATTTCAAAGTAATTTGACCGTGACATTGGTCACATATAAATAATAATGAAAATGTGGGTGACAAATACACCGTATGTGAAGTTTCGAGTGAATTGGTGAAGCGGTTTCAGAGATATAGTGTTCTTAAAGGTACATGCCCACTCAGTAGGCACAAAATGTTCTTTATATCAGAGACATCATCTGAGACATTTTCTGGCAACATAAACATTAATTCACCATTAATACACATATTTATTGGCATTATTATACATTTTATATCAGACGTAAATTTCCACACTGCTATCAGGGGCGATAACCGTTTTGTTTCCTGAAAATGTTACCAAGACATTACTGTTTATTTTTTGATGTGCAATGATCATACTTTATAATCTGTCGAAAACATTATTTTTTCAGGGAAACACATTTAATAAGTATAAGTAATTAAAAAATATCATGCCCCATTTGCCTATGAAAATAGCCTGATATCACCGCGTGTCACTATCAGTGAAATAAACATTACTAAATGATTATATCCATATAACGGGCACTCGTAATGTTTAGAACTGGTGGAATAGTGACAAAATTATACACTTATTTAATTCCTACAAATAACTGAGAATACACATAACTTTAATTGTTGTGCCTACTGAGTGGGTATGTACCTTTAATTAGCATAAATTATTAAAAACAAGAAATGCGTCTGTCGAACGCGGATGCCACCTGCAGCATATTTGAGAAACTGTGACAAAGTGGTTAACCGAAAAGTGTGACGGACGGACAGACGGACGGACGGTCCAAACACTATATGCCACCCGTTTCTTCGAAACCCGGTGGCATAAAAATATCATGCCTCATTTGAATATGAAAATAGCTTCATACCACTGCTAGTCATTATCAGTAAAATAAATATTACTAAATGATTATATATGGATAGCGGGCACACATAATTTTTAGAACTGGTGGAATAGTGACACAATTATACACTTATTTAATTGCTACAAAGAACAGTTTGTGCCTACTGAGTGGGCATGTACCTTTACAAACTTTAACCTTAAATCAAAAAAATTTAACCGGACGGATGTACGTACGTACGTATGTAGGCCAATGTGACAACTATATCGCACTGTCCACATGCAGGCATGTCAAAAACTTTGAGGTAAATTTGAAAGTAATTTTACCTTGATATTGGGCACAGGGGTTGCAGGAGTTGAGCATAGAATGAAAATATGGATGATGATAAACACACATGTGAAGCTTCGAGTGAATTGGCGAAGCTGTTTCTGAGATATAGTGTTCTTAAAAATTTAACTACGGTAAATAAAAATCAGATGGCCATGGCCCGCATGTTGAGCCCACCGAGGCATTTGATGGTGTCCGAGTATATTTATTTGAAGTTTGAATTAACGTATGTAAAAGCTTTAACGCAAATTTGAAAGTCATTTGACCTTGATCTTGGGCATGTGGGTCGGATGCGTGGGCTATAATATGAAAATATGGATGATAATAAAGAATTATCTGAAGTTTGAAGCAAATCTGGGTAAGTGTTGTGGAGATATAAGGTATGCAAAAACTTTAACAAAAATTTCAAAGTCATTTGACCTTGACCTTGGGGCACAGGGGCCGCATGAGTGGGAGACAGAATGAATATATGGATTATGACTAATAAGCATTTGATGTTTCAAGTCAATGTGACTTAGGATATGGTATTTAAAAACATACACCGATTTCGGACGGACTGACGCACGGACGTCATTGTGATCACTAAGTCTCGCTTTCCGCAAGCAGGCTCGGCAAAAAAAATACAGATGGACGTCAATGTGCAGACTATATTGCACTGTCCGCAGGCGGTCGCGACAACAATTGTCCAACCCCTTTTTAAAGGTGCAAGCCCACTCAGTAGGCTAAAAATGCTCTTTATGGGAATTAAATAAGTGTATAATTGTCACTATTCCACTACTTTAATATAAACATTACGAGTGCCCGCTATACAGATATAATCATTTGGTAATATTTATTTTACTGATAGTGACGCGCGGTGGTATCGGTATTTTCATGTGCAAATGGGGCATGATATTTTATAATTATTTATACTATTAAATTAAATGCATCAACTGAAAAAAAAATTGACAGATTATAAAGTACGTATGATCATTGCACATCAAAAAATAAATACAGAGAATAAATAGTAATGCCCGTTAACATTTTAAGGAAACACGGTTATCGTCCCTGATATCAATGTGGAAATTTTCTTCTGATATAAAATGTATAATAATGCCAAACAATACGTGGGTAATGGTAAATGATTGTTTATCTGGCCAGAAAATGTCTCCGATGATGTCTCTGACATAAAGAACATTTTGTGCCTACTGAGTGGGCATGTACCTTTAACGCTAGCTCCGCCCTGTCCAGTGAGACCTATGCATGTGTTAAGTTTCATAAAACATATTGCAAAGGGTGTTCGCGTTATGCTCCGGACAAATCAGTGCGCGAAAAAACAAAGGGAGATAACTAAACTAGAAAATGTGTTCATAGAACAAGGATACCCCACATATCGCTTTGATAGCAAACAAGGCAAAATTCCAGTGTCCAAAAGGGAGAGATAATCCATGACACGGGGTTCGAATCAAAAATCGAAATAAACTTTCCGCATCTACTCATCAGAAGGAAGCTACATATCAAATTTCAGTGCTGTAGCTATTACAAAAGTTTTAAGAGTTACAAGGCAAAATTTTCAAATTCTAATTCAAAAAGAGGGAGATAATCCATGACTCGGGGGTCGAATGAAAATAAACTTTGCAAATCTACTCATCATAAGGACATACCAAGTTTCAGGTGTGTAGCTATTAGGGTTTAAAATGTTTTACGAGCTACAAGACAAAATTGGAAAATTCTAACTTGAAAAGGGGGAGATAATCCATGACCATGGGGTCGAATCAAACATACATGTACCAAGTTTCAGGTATGTAGCTATTACGGTTTAAAAGTTTTTCGAGTTACTAGGTTGGTGACGGACGGAAGAACGGACAAGGTCAAGGGTAACACTAAATGCCCCCTCCTCTATCGTGGTGAGGCAAAAGTTGTCATATACAAGTAACTTACCTTAATTTATCAGTTACACATCAGACGATGAATGAACTTTAATTCTGGTTTAGAATATTAAAGTTATTCATTATATTCAATAGTGCTGCTTTGACATGACGTGAAATTAAAACATGCATGACATGATCTGGAAGAAAAACCACAGACCAAGCACGCATATTCAGAATCACGTCTGTCGGTTCTTATCCAGCTCCGATTTCTGTCACCTGTCCACAAAATCCAGAATCCAACATTGTCGCAAATTTAATCCTCTATGTTGGTGTACGTTAGAACAAAATGTCACTTAGTATATTATCCAATCCATTGTAATCTCTTGTTTCTCTAAATAAAGCGTCCAACAATCCCTATAGCTGCTATCGTGATAAAAAATGTTAAAGGTTCCGTCAGCGCCTCACATATTGATCTTAATATCCACCATTTTGATTCCAAGTACCAGAATGATGTTTCCATGCGCCGTCGTAGTGTTATCTGTCACATTCCGTTGTTTATTTGATCAAATTGATGGACAAATTTGTGTTCGCTAATGTCGCCAAGAGCATAATCTGTGACGTTGACTGTAATAATTTGGCATAACTTCTAGCTTGTGAATTTTTGGTTGAATGAAGTGATCACTATGGTGAATAAGTGTGTATTTGTGCCCGGTTTGCTCAGCAGGTGGAGCGATGGTGTGGTAAACCAGAGATCCCCGGTTCGATTCCGGGCTGGTGCACATCTTTCTCACCCTGTGACATTTAGCGCCCAACGTAGTTGCGGGAAGTAACTCTGCAGAATACTCCCGCATCGTCCGTACCGAGAGTTTATAATGGTGCTCTCCGTAGGTTTCCCCTGCAAAGTACCAAATCACATCTGATTTGCACTTCAACTGTTAATTGCGACATATTTTCTGTATTTTTCAATTGAAAGAAATGTCAGTATTATACTTATTCATTTCTGTGTAATAAGTACAGAAAAATATGTCACAATTAACAGCTAAAGCGCGAATGAGATCCGATTCGGTACTCTGCAGGAAAAACCTATGGAGCACCGGAACTCTGGGTACGGACGATAATTGAGTATTCTGTTGCCCAACAAAGGACCGCGACTGATAAATACTCCCAAATTGTACCCAAACATATGGAATTCGGAGACAAAAATTAAACATAGAATTCGAGGACAAATTTCAATTTGGCGGAGAAAAGAATGTCACAGTACGCAACTGACCATGGGGATGAAGTGTGTATGATCTGTGCCTTGTTAGCTTGCTCGGTAGAGTCATGGGCATGGTACGGTAAACATGAGGTCCCTGGTTCGATTCCGGGCCGTTATTTATCTTTCTCACTCTGTGACACAAGTAAACCGTTTTATTTTAAATAAATGGCTATCACCGGAATAAATATTATCTTCACAAAATTTGAATCGGGCCAATAGAAATCAACAGCTAGAACAGAACGTTTGCAGTAATATAAATCTAATTCCAAAATAAATTTTTAATATTTTAATTTTTATGATCAGGTTTCGAAAATTAAAATATGCTTTTCTTTTAAAATTATTATCAATATGTTCACCATGTTATTATGGTTAATATGCAATTCACAGTCTCCTTGCAGCTTGAAATTGAAAGACATTATGAAAAGTTGTATTGATCTCAGAAATTGTCATGTCGACTGTAGGATCGCGTCGAAATAATGTCAACATAATAGGAAAACGTAATTTGATACCGACGAAAAAGTAAACAAAACGCAAAATTGATGCTTTGTTTTGCTATATTATACCGTAGACCACACATTATCATTTGATTTTATATGAAAATAAATATATTGTCAGCATGGTGGTGTCTATTTATGTGTTCTTGATATTCGGAACGGCAGTGAGTGAGTGACGACATTTTGTTTTGTCCAAGAAATTGTCAAGGTCAATGTTTCACTGTTTGTCTCGCAATAACCCGCCGATTTATATTTGCGCACCAAAAAAACAGATCACAAATACCGCTGACTTTCTAGGGTAGTCACTTTGAATTAGATAGATGGGATAAAATTTTGGATTGGAACACGGATACGTTTGTCAACTATTTCGATTTTATTGCCGCATTGGTTAAGCAGAGCGGTCCGCTGGTTTTGGACCGCAGAGCGCAGCGTAAAGCGGTCATTCTTTCGCAGTTTACAGAAACAAAGGAGCGTAAATTGCAATTAAAAGCGGAGCGCAGCGCGAACTGCGCTATAAGTATTGCAATTCCGCAACCAACTCTTTGGACCGCGGTCACATGATTGCAGTCCGATTGCGGTCCGATTGCGGTCCAATTGCAATTAATGGGAACGCGAATTGCAATCCTGCGCTCCAGGAATTGCAATTCGCCTGGTAAGAGAACCGCAGGCCACTCTGTACATGTAAGTGGTAGCAAATACAGATACAAATCAGTAGCCTACGTCCCTGGTGGCTACAATTATGTTCGCAGTAAATATGCATGTGGTACAATACCAACACACTAAATACTAAAACATGGTTGGCCCAGTGTCACCATGATACGATATGCCAGGAGCCGCGTATATTTGGCACTACCCTAATCTGTAATAAGCTTATTTTTCTGAAAATTTCCAATTTGTATTTTTATGTTGATTTTCGAAACATTAAATTAAATTAAATTAATTTTATCCAGAATATGTGTCCCAGTTAATGAGCCAACTGTTAATAAAAGTAACGTTTGCGGGCACAGCTAATATGAACAGGACCGTTTAGCACAATTAGTAAAGAGCGCACACATGCGCCCCGGGTTCGATCCTCAATTTGTAAGTATATGTATATCTGATGGTGGTCGCCAGACAAGATAAGTTTTATTTATTTGAGTATTCCGGTTTCAACCCAAATTAAGAAACATACAGACGCATCCATCTACGCCGACTACAATTGTTCCCGCGTTTGTATTGTATAAATAATTATAAATAAATTTTTAAAGAAATATTAGTGATTTTGTGATGTGTTATCTAAAAATACCGGTCGTATGGTTATGTAGTTTCAAATGTCAGGGCACAAGTCGTCCATATATATCATGTCTATTATAAAAATCATTTGCAACATGCCCATTTGTATAAAATATAATCGACAGAATCAGTACTTGTTTTCTTGCATGAAACCGAAAAAACAGACAAGTTTCTGAACCACTATGAAAACAACTACAATTCTGCTACGCATATCCAAAATTAAAATGTTTGTGAGCCTCAAATAGCATGCGTACGGTTATAAATAGGACAACTTA
Organism: Conchocele bisecta; assembly: GCA_029237695.1. NCBI lineage: Eukaryota > Metazoa > Mollusca > Bivalvia > Lucinida > Thyasiridae > Conchocele > Conchocele bisecta. Next base: position 56,940,421 of record CM055268.1, read on the forward strand.
TTGCAATGACACAACTATTTCGAGTATCAAAAGCCGATGTGACGTTGGTAAACTTAAGCGTAACTTTTGTTTTCACAGAGCGCGGCCCATATATATATATCGGACGAGTATCCATGAGTGCATACGTACCAATTACGGAATGATAAATGGTGTTAGTTATATTGTCCGGCAGCAGGGTTTTGAATACCATATTTGTAAGTGGCAATTGTAAGCTTGCCAAGCCTGCATCCTTGAGCGTTTTGATAACTCGGCATTAATTCAAGATGGCCACCAAATAGTTATACTATGCTATATTGTTGCATCCACACCAGGTATTTAAGTAATTTAAGAGCGAATAATGGATTTGACAGATGGGCTACTTTAAAATGCGATTCAATAACCGTGGCATTGGAAAACAATCCAAGATGATCGCCAAATAAAACGATTTTACATTTAATTTACCCGCGCACGTCATATTGAAGTAAATAAGTAGACCAAGCATGTAGATATTGACAGTGACATACTCAATAAACATGTTCAGTACATTTGATATGCAATACTACAATTGTGTCCATAACGAAAGTCCAATGCGGTCCCCAAATAAAAATGTATTACCAGATAATTTCAATATAGTCTATTAATAAATACTCAGAGTAAACGGGTATATTAGTACGTTTTCATTAACGTAGCTATGTAATTAGATAACTCTGCCAATAGCCGACCACCTTGGACCTCTGCTAATGGCAGAGTTATCGGTATGTAATTAGTTAACTATGTCAATAACATCGGTCCAAGTTGGCCGTCACATATACTAAAGTTATGGTACTACAACCATAACAACATACAATAATAATAAATAAATAAGGTAATATAAGTATGTTTGACAATCTTGATGTTCTGCTATGAATAAAGGTGTCGATACATAATCTATGTTACTGAACACGCCACGAGTATACCTAAATTCAATACATGTACCCATTTGAACCAATAGGGGCGCTGTCAGAGTGCAATTTTATTATCCACTTATTATAATATACACATGCAATTATATTTTTGTTCTCCGTTTGGATATGTTAGGTCTATGGTGGGTCGGTGGTTGTGTACATGTAGAGTTGTGTACATGTAAATGAATAACCATTGTTTTATAATACATGCAATATAATTATCATAATGAAAACATGTCCAAGCGTATGTACACCAAGAAAGTTACAATGTGGTGTGTGTTTGTTTGTTTGTTTATTGGTGTTTAACGGCCTATCAACAGCTAATGTTATGTAAGGCCGGTCAAACAGATTGGATCCCATTTTAACCTGCTGCATTGATGGGGGGGGGGGGTGGGGGGGGGGTCCCAAAATCAGAACGGAATATTTATTTACGAGAAAAATATATTCAGCCCTGAAATTAGAATAACCTGACCTGGTGCCAGGTCCATACCACACCAAAGTCACTTGGCCCCCTCCCGTAAAATAGGATTACGAATAATCGCAATATGTACGTAAGGGGTATAACCAGATTCAACTGTCACATGCAAAATTCCAAAGACGTATGTGAGGCCAAACCAGGTCTCCATTCGGAATTCCGGTAAGGATGAACACCGATCGTTAAATTACCCATCACATGCTCCCACCTGTCACCCACAATTCTATATTAATATTTTCATATTTGGCGGCCATCTTGGAATTATATTATTGACACGATCGTCTTATTTCACATAAAAATTACAGAAAACGTTTCAATAAACAAAATGGGGTCAGTAAACTAACAAGTGATGTGTGTAATACTTCAATGTGGCACGCGATTGCAATTATATGTAAATTGGTTACGTTTGGTGGCCATATTGGATTGATCAACATGGCACAGTTATTGTACATATTGTTTGTGGCATGGTTGTTCGTCTGTCCGTTCGTTCGTCCGTACGTCCGTCACACAATTTGTGTTGCGCGTTTTTCCAAAAGTATTTGAGTTATAGTCGCGAAATTTTACAGGCATATTTTTCATCATGTGAAGTTGCGCACGTGGAGTTTTCGATGCGGATTCATCCCGTATTCGCAGAGTTATGGCCCTTGACTTGGTGAAAAGTGGCGATTTTCAACTTGTGTCGCACATAACTGAACAAACTATTTGAGATACAGTCATGAAACCTTATAGGGATATTTGTCATCATTTGAAGTTGCGCACCTGGTGTTTTAGATGCTGATTCATCCAGTGTTCGTAGAGTTATGGTCCTTGACTTAGTGAAAAGTGCCGATTTTCAACTTGTGTCGCACATAACTTAAACACTATTTGAGCTGCAGTCATGAAATATTATGGGAATGTTTATGAACATGTGGAGTTGTGCATCTGGTGATTTTGATACGGATTCATAGAGCATGTGCGAAGTTATGGCCATTGACTTAGTGAAAAGTGTCGATTTTCAACTTGTGTCGCACATAACTGAAACACTAGTTGAGCTACAGTCATGAAACATTATAGGAATATTTATGAACATGTGGAGTTGTGCATCTGGTGATTTTGATGCGGATTCATAGAGTATGGGCGGAGTTATGGCCAATGACTTGCTGATTTTTAACTTGTGTCGCCGGTAACTATATAGCAATGTTAATCAGCATTTGTAGATGTGCACCTGGGGTTTTGTTTGCGGAATCATCCAGTAAGGATGGAGTTACTACCATTGACTTGAGACAATTGGCAATTTTGTCCATCACAAATTCACCACAAATTTGTGTCACGCGTATTTCCAAAAGTGTTGGAGTTAGAGTTGCCTAATAAATCCAGTAATCGGGTTTAATTTACTTAACTAGCTGGTGTGGATGCAACAATATGCCATTACTATTTGGAGACCATCTTTGATTTATGCAGTGTTGTCAAAGCGCCCAAGGCCGCGAGTTTGTCATCAGCGGGGTTCCAAGACTAGAAAATCTAGATTTGCACAATCAGTAATAATAAATATGGCATTACCAACTAGGTTAAGCCAAATACAAGTGTTTGAATGCCATACTAATATATTGAGTAACGATTAGTAAGGTGTTATTTAAGTGAAACGTCAGCTTGCCATATTTACGTCATATTGAGAATACCTGGGTGTACATGTAATATATTACGTATGTGTTGAAGTTTATGTGATTTTCCACGACACTAATGGTTGTACAGTCATGTAAATGCATTTGCGACCACCGTATGCCCAGATCTGGATGTACATCTGATTATGGTTCAGACTTTTAACCCGTGCACGCCTAAGTAACTTGGAATAGATTTTGATGTGTTCATTGCCCGACTAATCCATAATCACAAAATGATTTTCAGACTAGTCCATATATGAAGAGGGGGAGGGGGGGGGGGGGGGTTAAGCTAAAAAATATGGAAATTACTTGCGAAATGTACAGATCCTGATGTGACGGCCAATACCATTATATGCACAGGTATGTGCTGTTGAAAGAGTTAAAGATACATGTCCACTCAGTAGGCACACATGTCAGGTTATATTATAGGGAGACATGATAGTTTTGTATATTTTGTAAATATGACATTTTCTGGCAAAATAAACATTCATTCACCATTACCCCACGTATGATTGACAGTATTATTCATTTTATAGCGGACGTAAATGTCCACACCGATATCAGGGGCGATAACCGAGTTTCCTTAAAATGTTAACGGACGTTACTATTTATTCTCTGTATTTATTTTTTGACGTGCAATGAACATATATTATAATCGGTCGAAAATATAAAAAATAATGTAGGTGACACATTTATTTAAATAATTAAAAAATATCATGCCTCATTTGCATATGAAAATAGCCTGATACCACCGCGCGTCACTATCAGTAAAATAAACATTACTAAATGATTATATATGTATAGCGGGCACTGGTAATTTTTACAATTGATGGAATAGTGACACTATTATACACTTTTTTCATTCCTATAGAGAACATTTTGTTCAGTGGGAGTCCTTAGTTGCTATGGGAATAACGCTAATGGGTCCGTGGAAATATATAGATGTGTTCTCTATTTGTACTAGCCAGGTTAGCCAATACTTGTTGAGCATTGAAGCGTTTGGAACCAATGGTATGAAAGAAAACCTCTGCTATTCATTCAAATTAGGAAGTCATTAAAGTCTACTGTAAAGTTCCACACTACATCTTCTAGCCAACGCCCACTATATAAGTTATAATTACATAATTTGGTAGCCATATTTGATTTGGTGTCAGAATATTTTCAGCATGAATGTTGATGTGGAATGGCAAGACAAGAAGGCTTTCCAAAATAAACTGAATAAGCCAACGTTTATAACCAAGTGTACTATTTATAAGTATATGATTTGATTACTAGTAGAATGTACTATATTATTATCCGGCGCCCATTTCTGTCATTGAACGTTGTCTAATGGTGTATATTAAGTTAAGAAAACAAATGATCATATTGACTTAATACCAGTATTTAGTATAATTACATTCTTAGATGTGACATCCGAGTGTAATTATATAAGCTAATTGCTACAATAATATTAAAATAGTTGGCGGCCATCTTAGACTAATGCTGTTGAAACAATGCTCGAATTGCGTACCTAAGGTACTAAAATCATTGTGTATCGAAATACAATATTCATTTGCTCTGATAAAGGGTCTGAGTGCAATTATATATGTTTTTTATGTAGAGATACGATTGCACGTATAATGTAATATATTTATAATTGGCGGTCATTTTTGGAGTTCTGCTATTTAGACTATTATTCAATTTCACAGCAAAGTTACAAAAATAAACATTCATTGTTTCAATAAACCCAAGCTTATAACAACCATACTCTTTGTTGTGACGAACTAATGAAATTACGTCAAATGGTCACATTTGGCGGCCATCTTGGATTTTTCCCATAGTGCAGTTAAGGAATTGAAGCTAACGTTGCTAATTTTCATCACTTTGTCAAATACACCCAGTTTACGCTCTTAAGTTGCTCAATTTCCTCATGTTAATGAAACAATATGGCACTATATGACACACTATATTTATTTGACAGCCATCTTGAATTTGTGCAAATGTCTTAAAACGATCAAGGGTGACAGCTTGAAGGTCTGGACATGCAAAGTCAGTAATAAAAAAAACATGTTATTCAAAACAAGGTAAAGCCCCAAATCGGCCTTTGGCTGCCGGACTATATTCAACTATGGCTGAAAGAAAAAATGGCGGTAATTATGCTGCATTTTCATTGGCTACCCATTGTCGTGGGAAAGAGATGCTATGCCGTGGTAACGAGATGCTATTTCGTGGGAACGACATGGCTAACTCGTGGTAACGAGATCCTATCTCGTGGGAACGAGATGCTATGTCGTGGTAACGAGATGCTATGTCGTGGTAACGAGATGCTGTCTCGTGGGAACGACATAGTTAACTCGTGGTAACGAGATCCTATTTCGTGGGAACGGGATCCTGTCTCGGTGGGAACGAGATGCTATTTCGAGGGAACGAGATTCTATGTCGTGGGAACGACATAGCTAAGTCGTGGTAACGAGATGGTATCTCGTGGAAACGAGACACTATGTCGTGGTAACGAGATGCTATGTCGTGTTAACGAGATGCTATGTCATAGAAACCAAATTGTGCATGTCCTTTTTAAGCTGCCGTACGTACGTCCTAATGTTGAATATCTCTATAACCGGATCATGACCAAACTTCACGAATAGCTTCCTGACATATTGAATATCTCGTGATCCATTAATCGGGTCATCACAAATCTTAATAAATAGCTTTGTCACATTGACGGCTGTCCATCCAGTGTCATTCAGGTGACCGTAACCATGGTGATCTTGACATTGGTGTCCGAATGTTGAATATCTGTGTAGCCGGATCATGACCAAACTACATCAATAGCTTGCTCACATTCATGGCTATACATCTTGTGATATTCGTGTGACTTTTACCTTCACGTTGGTGACCTTGACCTTCATATCAAACAATTTTGGATGTACATCCCAATAGTATATGTCTCTTGATCAGTTAGTCGGATCATCTCCAAACTTCATCAATATATTCGTCACATAGTCAGATGTTCGCCAAACTCAAAAAATAATGCTCATGCATATAGCATATTATACATTACCAACATTTGGCCAAATGTAGCAGAATGGAGACCTTGGATCACTGAGTCTCTTATTAACACGGTCACCCAGTAACCAGATCACGCTCATTCAAGGTGCACGTGGGTGGCAGGTGGGAGCATGTGATGGGTAATTTATTCTTACCGGAATCCCGACTTAAAGTCCCGGAATTGGCCTACATTTCAGGGCTGAATATATTTTTTGTAAATATTCCGTTCTGATTTTGGGATTTTCCCCCAATGCAGCAGGTTGAATACGAAATCAGGCGAACACGATGGCGTAAATTAATAACATTTGCCTGGATTGGATAGTGGAGGGGGCATTTAGTGTAACCCTTGCCCGTCACCATCCTTGTAACTCGTAAAACTTTTAAACTGTACTAGCTACAAACCTTAAACTTGGTATGTAGCTTCCTTATGATGATGATTTATGCGAAAAGCTCAATTCAATTTTTGATTCGACCCCCGGGTCATGGATTATCTCCCCCTTTACGAATTTGGCAATTTTGCCTTGTAACTCATAAAACTTTTAAACTGTAATAGCTACAGACCTGAAACTTGGTATGTAGCTTCCTTATGATGATTATATGCGGAAATTTGGATTTTTAATTCGACCCCCGGGTCATGGATTATCTTCCCCTTTTCAACTTAGAGTTTTACTTTGTTTACTATCAAAGTGGTAGGTGGGGCATCCGTGTTCAACGAACACATTTTCCAGTTCTCTTTGACTCTTTGTTACCTGGTAGTTGAATTGGGGTATTACCCATTATAAAAGTATTAAGATTAGTGCTGATCCTACTGCTTTTGGGAGGGGGCCAAGTGATTCTGGTGTGGCGAGGACCTGGCAGCAGATCAGCATTATTCTGATTTCAGGGCTGAATATATAGTTTTTTTATTCTAATTATTCAGTTTTTATTATTTGATCCCCACCCCCCCCCCCCCATTTGTACAGGTACCATGCCCGTATCCAGGGTGGGTGCGTTGGGTGCGTCCGCACCCAACTTTTTCGGACAAGCCAAGATTGGTTTTGCTCATGAACACACAATCACGTTATCTGGAGCACACCGTTAATTACGCCATATAAATACAGCAATTTATTATATACCTATCAAAGATATGTGGTGAATTCATTACACGTATTATTCAGCCAGATAAGACACGCAGATTGAAATTCCGTATTCCACTCAGTGGCTTTCTGAATCCATATTACACTCTGTTCTCTTTCTGATTTGCCAGAACTACTTGTCATCAGGAAAGTTCGGGAAATCATAATGATGTCCTTCAAATGAGAATAACCCCTTGAGAGCTAGTAATTTTCACTTAAAATGCATGCTGTCAACGGACAATGCACTCGATGCCGTCAAAGCACTGCGCAGAAAATAATTACAACTTTGTAATCCAATTATACGATTTTTCAATGCAATATATGTGTTTTAAATGTTTGACTGGTATATAATAAACGCAATATTAGTACAGTAACTTGATCCTTGGACCGGAAAGCTCTCGTTGGTCTTGGGCAGATCAGCTGATCAACTCGACTGCGTCTCGTTGATCCAGCTGATCTGCCTAATACCAACTCCAGCTTTCACCGCCCAATGATCAAGTTATTTACTAATATTATATATGTATAGCGACGTCAGTGTGAATAACAAAATGTAACAAATATTCAAACTGAACTATTTGGGACCTGACCGCGTGGGAAGCAAGTCAAAACGGCCCCTGGTCACAACGGCCCGGATTTGGTCAAAACGGCCCCAAAGTTTTGGGGATTTGGTCAAAACGGCCCCTACTACAACAATTATATATTTTGTTTTCTATATGATATATATATATATATATATATATATATATATATATATATATTCTTAATATTCATCTAAAATAACAATAATAAATGACCTTCTATTATGAATATTGATGAAAACGAACTGTAATATGCATGCAATATATTGTTTTTACATAGGGTAGCCTATGTATTGGAATCGCGTCGGACAGTTAGCCACGCCCCAGACCCCCCTCGATGGGCACGTCCGTAGTGATATCTTGGAATAACCATAACAACAAAATGCATTGTGTTACTCAACGTTTAACTGGCATACGCAACCGGTAATTGAAAATAATATTATGAAAAACTACTTGCACTGCACAATATCAACAACGGATGTTCTACGTACAAAAATACATTGGATTATTTTCTTGCGCGTGATTTGCCCCCATTTGCGGTCATCGCTAAGTTTAGTAACAGAGTTAACTCCCCTCCGAATACTCTCCGAAACAAGCGACGCGTTTAACACACAAACTACATCAAGTTTGACCTTCCGACAGACTATTTTTAAACTCACCCAACACCTGTGCGAAACAAAACTCGCACGTGTAGGTCTAATTGATGTTTAATCCTCATTCTCTCTCTCTATCGATGGATTTACAGTGGATTTTAGTGACATTCCTGAATTCGGCCTGATTGACATTTGTCTATGGTGGCCAATACACGCCAACATGAGTGTCAATTATACGTTCAGGGAAGGGGGTCAATAAGTCAGTACTTAAGGTGATAACTTACAGTCAGGGAACAAATTAATGACAGTATAACACATCCAGCGTATATTAATACCCATATTAATGCAAGTACTGAAATACGACAAAAAAAATCTAACAAGTTTGGGCTTCCATACATTGAAAATGTTGTCACCGGTTTCCCCAATGACGTCATTTGTATGTTTTAATATACTCGATCCGGGGTCAACTATTTCATTCACAAAACAGAAGTAAACTTGGCGATGTACCGATAAGGCATTTTCAGGCGCGACACCGCTTCCGTGGCGGAATTATTGCTCTTCAATCAGTTTTCAATATATCTATAATGATCATAGATATCTGGAATCTGTATACTTGAATTGATGATGTCTTGTATATGTGTTACCGTATCTTTCTGATATTGCTATGCATAATCTGTAATGTTGTTGAATGTTTTGGTACATACTGTAGCAGTGCATACTGTATTTCAAGTTGTGCCATATCAATAGTTTACCCCTTAACCATTAAAACGCTGAAAAATAAAATTGCCGTCTGCTCATTTTGTATATTTTAATCTCTTTAAAAACCTGTTTTGGCAGCGCAGTAGAATCGTCTCAGTATGTTTTTGAGGAGAAAATATAAAAATATTTAAAACAGCAGACGACAATTGTCGTTTCCAGCGCTTTAAAGGTACATGCCCACTCAGTAAGCCCAAAATGTCATTTATAGCAATTAAATAAGTGTATAACTGATAGTGACGCGCGGTGGTATCAGGCTATTTTCATATGCAAATGAGGCATGATATTTTTTAATTATTTATACTAAAGAAATGCGTCACCTGAAACAAATAATATTATCGACAGATTTTAAAGTATGATCATTGCACATCATAACATAAATACAGAGATTAAATAGTAATGTCCGTTAACATTTTAAGCAAACACGGTTATCGCCCCTGATATCAGTGTGTAAATTTACGTCTGATATAAAATGTATAATAATGCCAATCAGTACGTGGGATAATGGCGCATGAATGTTTATTTTGCCAGGAAATGTCTCAGATGATGTCTCTGATGTAAAGAACATTTTGTACCTACTGAGTGGGCATGTACCTTTAAGGGTGCAACACCAACAATCAATCAATCAATCAATCAATCTAGTTTAATCTTGTAGTACCCTATGTTCAGTACTTTCAGTACTTTGATTATATCTGTGTATGGATTGTATATCTTGTCAATTACCATGGATGTTTTTCACACCTTTATGTAGACAAAAGACCATTATCTAATACCTTGTATTTTAGTGGGGATACAACACAATTAATAACAACTCGTTATAGCCGATAATAATAGTATTTTATAGATTTGAATAAATACAGCACATGTGGATTATAACACGTTAGCGAACAGTGTAGTCCTTGATCAGACTGCGAATTCAGTTATGTGCTGGCTGGCTATATTGCAACAATTAAAGTACATATTTTATCATACAGTATGGCTATGAAAACAAATATATGTGACGTGCCAAGCGAAAACCTCCCTTATCGGCTGATTCGGACCTCGGCCTGGCTGATTCGGACCTTATTTTTCTGGCCGATTCGGACCATGCGTTTGGCTGATTGTGACCACTCTTTGGCTGATTCGGACCATCTGTTTTTTGGCTGATTCGGACCAATTGTTTGACGGATTCGGATGTTAGATAGTTAACAAAATACATAGTTTGAAAGCATATATACAGACGCTATAGTCTGGATAGATTTTAGTAATTAAATAGTTATTTACGGTGTTCTCGACGTGTTTGCGTACTGATTTATCTGCAGAACAAGTACAATGCATCTACGCTGGCTACAAATACACTAACGTTGTGTTATCATCTGATCCAATTATTCCGCGTTTTGAAAGACGTGAACACAGTGTGGCAAACTGATCAGGACCACTCAATTATCTGATCATTAACACATAAACTATTATGGTTTGGAATATAAGAATGAAATCATGTATATGTGGAACCAGTGTAGCTCCAGATCAGCGAGCGCATACATGTACACAACCGGGTCAGGGTCTACACATGTTGCAATCCCATACAACATTGCACTATGTCTGTGCGAGTATGTCATTCATGAAGAACAATGATCTACATCACGTTTCACCCATAAACCATTGCGGTATTTCGTACAAGTACAATAATGGATTCATATTTATGTGCAATCATTGTAGCAACATATCAGCGAGCACATGTGTGCAGTCTGATCAGTGTGCTACGCTGTTTGCCATTCTATACTACCTTACGTACGTTATGCTTGTGCTTTCAGCCAATACACCATTGTGGTACTACATACAATAATGAGTTCACATTTATGTACAAGCAGTGTAGCCCATGCTCACTTGCTCAAATTTGAAATCAGAAGCACCGAAAGAAAAACGTTTAAAACTTGTGTATCGTATATGTACTTAATTACACGACGTACACTATACTCATAGTAGAAACAACGTACATTTTTATAGTCGTCTCATAATCACTATGATCACATTTTTGCCAGACACATTTTAGTGCAATAGTTTTACTTTCTGGTAGCTTAATTATCAGTGATCGTTTTGACCGGACTGCGGAAATTTACACTGTTCGCAAAGTGAATAATCCCCATTTTAAACCGACGAGCCATATTATGTTCGGTATGACAATTTGTAATAAATACTTTTGAAAACAATCACATGGCTTGGATATCTGGGAGAGACAGGTTCCACCACGGATTTGGTAATATTTTAATCACCAAGATAAGAATCCGCAAATGGCCATTTCAACTGTTTTGGCACTTACATGTAGTTCGATATTGCAGATCAAAGGGAAGCATTCGCCCTATATTTTAATCACCAAGATAAGAATCCGCAAATGGCCATTTCAACTGTTTTTGGCACTTACATAGTTCGATATGCAGATCAAAGGGAAGCATTCGCCCTATATTTTAATCACCAAGATAAGAATCCGCAAATGGCCATTTCAACTGTTTTGGCACTTACATGTAGTTCGATATTGCAGATCAAAGGGAAGCATTCGCCCTTTGTCTATTTGAAAGACAATTACTTACTGCTTACGGATCACAGCTGAAAACCGTATTGTCTGTTTGCATGTAGCGTGCAAGTGACACGGTGCTAATTTCACAATCGGGTATTTGATACGCTTATAATCGCGACCTGGGAGAGAAATTGGCTACGGTAATTGACAGGGTTTACCGTTGTAAGGAATGCGATATGTTCAAGACTGAAGAAGGAAATTATACAATAACGGTACCTTCTAGTGGTTGTAACCAATATAGCTTAAATACTGTAGGTATAAACTATTATACTAACTTATACAGTGTGAAATAATGGTCGACTGTGGTTGTCAGTATAATGATTACTAAACTGCCTCAATATCAATTGTGAACGCAGCAACGATGGTCCCGTCATAACTTGGGAATTTATTTGATATGGAACGAAGGTTTCGTAATGAGTGTTTTATTCCCAGATGGCTTAATCATACACTTGACCAAAATATGATGTTTCTCCATTTTTCCGCTACCCTCCGGAGATATAGATCTACATCTTTATAGATTTGCATACCCAGGTCGAAGATACACCACTTCGCGACAGCCCATGTTGACGACTCCATCCAGGTCTTTTCTACATAGTCGATGAGTGGGGCGATCTGCTCCGAGCTGTTGAGGTCGCGTAGGGCGCCGAAGGTTGGTTTAAACGCTTTAGCCGCAATACTATCCCACCAATCGAGAATTGGATTAATCCTGCTATGTAATCAATAAAAAATAACTGACCATCATGCTAGTGACATCGCGTAGCGATTTTCACGAAAAATATGAAAATATTTTGTAACATATACGGATAAAATGCGGTAATATGACACAATTTTTGTGTTGTTTTATTAAATATTATTAATTATCATTATTATTCATTATACTACATACAAACTTTACTATCAAAAACTCTAACTTATAAATACATAAAATAAAAACTATACCTCATTTTTTTTTTTGGGGGGGGGGGGGGGCCCGTTTTGACCATATATGGGCCATGTTGACCATTTATTTTGGACCGGGGGCCGTTTTGACCAAATCCGGGCCGTTTTGACCTGGGGCCGTTTTGACCAGGGGCTGTTTTGACTGTAATCCAGCGTGTATGTAAACTTACCGTGGAGATACGTGTATACGGAAGGTTTCTGATAGTCTGCTTCACAATGTGATTATAACACCTTTCTTGTGAGAAATTCGATAAAAGTCAAATTTCATACACAAAATAGCATATAATTCCTACTCCTAAATAAAGTCGTAAATGTCACAGAATGCAGGATTTAGCGTCTAAATTTCAAAATTTTCTTCGGGGAAGACCCCCAAACCCCCCGTCGAGAAGGGGGGGGGGCGAACCCCCCTACCGGACGCACCCCGCTCATTACGCACCCAACTATTTTGAAGGCTGGCTACGGGCCTGGGTACTATATGGGATTTAGTACTAAACCCATTGACCCGGCCTTAAATGGCCTTAGCTGTTGATAGGCCATTAAACCCCAACAAATAAACAAGGTGCACACGCTATCACCACTGCTATTATTTGCCTGAAATATTGCAATTTTCACCATCGTGCGCCAATAATTAAATTTATGCATTTATTTCAGCGTATAATACTCATTTGTGCATTTGCACTCATTTCGCCATTCAATAAATAGCAGGTAGCTGTCGAGCATGCATAGACCGTGAATAAAAAAAATCCTACTGTATCCCTACTTTTTGTTGGAAAAATCCCTAGTTTTCCATACTGTTATGCCCTACTTTTCCCCTACATTTTGTTGATTGGACAGTTGAAAGTCTGTCAAGTCCAAACTGTCAACGTAAGTCCAAATTCCCCATATCTCCTCATAGGTCAGTTGGATGGTCGCCAAGCGTTATCAGCAGCTTCCTTACATTGATCACTAACCACTCTGAGTCATTTGGTGGCATTGACCTACTTTCCATCATGTCCGTCAAAATCTCCTGATAATTTAGTTCGCTAACGTTCATTGGTAGCTTCCTCTTACTGATAGCTAACCACCCTGGGTCATTCGAGCTCTTCAAATGAACGTTGCTATTTTCCCTAGGAATGGCTATAAATTGCAAACCGCAGTACGTGGCTGGCCATTGTCCAAAATTGCTTACTGTCGAGTGCGGTTTTGTCCAGTGTGTTTTCTAATTAAGGTATTAAGGTCACAAATAGATACACTTGGCTTCAATGATAATTGCTTCAATAGAGTGATGTGATATATGAATATCAAAGGACTGAAAGTCCTGAAATCCTGCGCAGTTGCGACAAAAAGTATTCTCTCAAAAGAGTCGTCACAGACTGGAATGCACTCCCTAGTGATTGTGTAAATTCAACACGTGAAAATATTGTACAGACATTTTAACCATGATTTAGTTGCGCTCTCCCCCCAGTTTCAAAGACAATTATCCAATTTGACGTCGCTAAAATAGGCCAGTACAAGACTAGCTTACAAGAAACGGCCTTCAACCAAGGTTGAACCAAGGTAGGTAGAAAAAAAAAAAAAATGTACTTGCCCAGGTCAAAAAGTTACTCGCCCAGTTTTTTTAAAAAATAAATTGCTATTTCCAGTTTTTGTAATGTTGCATCTTATTTATGAAAAAAAAAGCTTTTACATATGATCATTACCAAAACGTATGAGACATATTCACTATTATTGTTATTTATATTTTAAGTATTAAATGAACATAAACAAACAAATAGCAGCGAATTTGCTCAGAGGCTTGCACACTTCTTATTTTCTATAAGCGTTGAGTGACATAGATTTAGTTTAATTTATAGTGGCTATGTTTGCATGCGCTGCGTGCTGCCTTAATTACTAAATTCAATGGTTTCGGACCCGGCGCCGACCGTTTCGTCCCAAGCCGTTATGTTCGGCGTCTGAAATACGCGTTAACCCAACTGTATACGAGACGATATATGTGGCCGCGTATACACTAGTCTATACTCGCAGTCCTATTATTTGTTAGCCCGGCCGCGTAATGCCGACAAATAATCCGTGAATCCGCTAGAGATTCTACCCGTAACCGTGTACATAGACACTGCTTGAATCTTACTTCCCGCAAATTGAAATAAACTGTAAACAACAAATGGTCGCTGAATTAATACCATTTGTTGGCCGTTATCGATGGAATTAATTGGCAATTTCTTCCAAAAAAAAAATCCTGACCTAATCTTTCACTCGCCAAACTGGGCGAGTGCCTGTAGAAAGTACTCGACCGCCACAAAAAGCACTCGCCATGGCGATCTGGGCGAGTGAAATTTCAACCCCTGATTATTGTATCGATTCAGGTGCGCGAAATGACCTTGTCAATTTGCATAAACTGAAGCCATCACAGGCGCTCGGATTGTTCAAAAAAAATAATAGAGAGTCGCATTTCATCACACTATCGGATTATTTAATGATTAGGATGCATGTTTTGTTGAACGGGTATATAATAAATAGGTTTTTGGATTTGTACGGAAATATATTTCGGCGTACTCGTTCGTTCGGCGGAACCTAAAATTATTCAAACTCTAAGACAATGTTTCCTTTGTGAAGTGTATCGTACTGCATTTTCTGTGTAACGTCATTATAGATTAGTTGATGTTTTAAGTAAAATGGACACTGATTAATAATATCGATGGCTCAAGATTATTATTTAAAACATGCGGTATGTAACTGTCAAAAAACAATGTTTCTGTTTTAAATCATCATCATTTCGCTGTCCAATGTTGGATTTTATCGAGCCATTGACCTATGACTATGTAAACGATTCTGTAATTTGTCGGCATAAAATGGCGGAAACTACTTTTCATGAGACACGAGGTTAATTGTATCAGTGCGCATGAAAAATAATATACTCAAATTAATACATGTCAGTTTATATTATATTAAATCAGATAAACATTTTGTAATATAAATGTCGTACAGAAGAATTAACAACACATGTATTACACTACACAATATAATGTTAGCTCACTATCAGAACTATTTTTCATGGCGCGTTATAAACTACGTATAAATTATATGTGGAGCGGTCGATCATTGCGCTAAAAATATAACCTTCCTAACAAAATATTTATTATGAAACACGACAGTTAATATTTTATAAAATCACAAACTGTTTTTAAAAATATAACTGTAGCTGAAAAAAAATGTAGCTGGCCAAAAATGTGAGTCACACGTTCATAATGCACCGCTCGCTTTGGAACTCTCTCACGTGGCGTAGCTAGAATCATGAAGCATGAAGTACGTTCGTTGGTCGACAATTACTCATTTGCATAAATCATGTGAGGTCTCAAAAACCGTATAAGGACTATATCCAAGCAAATATGCTTGGATAATAACATATGTGAATATTGTCTTGTTACTGTATACTATATGGAACATTGATTTGCCATCTCCGCCATCTTTGTATGTACAAGCCATCGTACAGTTTCACCACTTCGTGCGTTTGACACATACAGCAAATTATTAATAACATGACAGTAAACCAAATACAATTTGGTACAATACGTAACAGACAGATTTGACAAATGCAAGCTATAACTATTATGTCAGCAAAATATACAAAATGCGAGATATCTGAGCATTTCTCTCATCAATCTCAAAATAAATGTTGATGTGTAAACTTTCCAATCTGATGCACAGCCTATTGCTAGTGTACACGTTACCCATGGTAAAGCCATATTTACTCGCATAGTAGGGAGTAAACAGCAGGGACAATACACTCAGGTAACTGTTTACATGTCACTGAATTTGATAGCTAATAACAGAGTACAGTAATGGGTATATATGATATGTGTTGTGTGGTTGGCCATTTAAAAGTGATACACTGTGCGATGTTCTGTGTATGAGGTTATCTATAATGGTAGTTCATGTTTTTAAAAACACAGGTATGAAATAATATACAAGAACTGTGATACATGTACGTTATACGTTGTCTACATGTTGTATGTGCATATATGAAACATAGGAATTCATAGATACACATCAGCAACAGAAGGCGACATCTTGTCAGTAGGGACTTGGAACCGGAAACTGCTTCTCATCACGTGTTTACTCACATCTTCGTTGGCCGGACTTGATCGTATTTCACAACACACCTCCCCCATCGTATGACTAAAACGATGATACTGTTGTGTGGTTATCAGACTCCGGAAAGTGTCGGACCATCACGCAACAAGGAGTTTGCTTCGAACAGGAATAGGTGACCGCATATAAACGATGCCAGTTTATGTCAGAGTAACATCCAGTAATAGTACGCGTGCTAAGTGCAAACAATAGGTGTTTGACTTCACATCATGATGCACAGATCCCCTTTATTATGGAAGTTCTTTAGGACCATGGAAACTTTTTTATCCAAAGTCACACGCTCATCTCATATTCAAGATGGCTGCCGGCGGCCATATTGATATTATGGCCGACGATATATAAGTTTGAGTTAAATTTCAATTAAACTTATGATTCACATTTCTAGTGTTGTATGCTAGCTTCTAACAATCGTGGAGGAATGAATATCAAATATAGTAGTTGTATCTCAATTCCAAGATGACCGCCGGCGGCCATATCGGAAACAAAAATTGCCCATAGTATACACGTTCAGCTAAATTTAAATGAAAGTAATGATTTACATTTCTTATATACAAGGTGCTAAGGGTCATGGAGGAATGAATATCTAATATAGAAGTTGTATGTCAAATTCAAGATGGCCGCCGGTGGCCATATTGGTAAAATATTGATGGCAGCTAAATGTGTATATTGGAAAAAGTGACCGACAATATATAAGTGTAGCTAAATAGCAATACAAGTAATGATTTAAATTTCTTCTGTTATATTCAAGTTTCTAAGGGCCATGAAGGAATGAATATCTAATACAGAAGCTCTATCTAAAATTCAAGATGGCCGCCGGTTTCCATATTGGTAAAAATTGCTGACACTATATGTATTTAATGAATTAATGTTGTAATGTGACTTTTCTCTTTGATATAGAACTACATATGTGTCATAGAACACTGAATAACATAATAAGTAAGGTGTATCTCGAATCCAAGATGGTCGCCATCAGCCAATATTCAATTAAATCCGAGTTCGCTAACTGTTTGTCGTAGATGCTATTATAAACATATATTCCATCTGTAGATAGTTTTCACTTGAAATAAATGAACTGAGGTATATAATAACATGTAAACAAAACTGAATCTCAAATCAAAGATGGCTGCCATCAATCATTCGGAAACAGATTAGACATGTATATGTAGAAACGCATATAAGATAAAATATTAAATATTTACAGTTTGTAAATGTACCGTTTGGATCCGGTTAATTCCACAAATTCTCTTTTTCAGGCAGTTTTCACTGTTATAATGTGTTTAAGTACCATTCGAAAGTAGCACACAAAATTGTCAACTTAGAAAAAGGTATGAAAACAAAATTAGATGACCTGATGAAAACTATTGCAAGCTAGAAATATAGGCACTTGTAATGCAAACGGCCCTTGAGGAAATGAAAATTGGCTACCGCCAGCACATACACATACAGCTTAAAGCATTTGTCACTGACACTGTGAATGCTAACTTTAACAAAATTGTTACTGTCAGCAGTACAGATCAACAGACGACAAGAATGAATGACGAACAAAATGTACACTGCACCATTCAGCAATATATGTAATGTATGCCGTATAATAATAAAATATGCATATACCAATCACATCTAATATTATAATGTATGCGAAGATGCAATGTATGCATTCCATGGCAATATAAATCATCACATACTAATCATTTATAAGTGTAGTGGTGTAGTACTTAGAATGCATATTATCTTATGCATGACATTTTGTCATAATGCAAGCATAGCTATATTCGTCAATTTACATTGTCATTGCATATTATTGGCGTCATTGTATCAAAGTTTAAACTCAGTCCACGATATGTAGCAATGTTTCTATTAGCTGGTTATAGCCACCATTATACATAGTAGCGGATGAATCATATCTCCCTGTAGCTATACTAATTATAAGAGAACGTAAAGTTGACCATTACTAGTATATCATGATGTATGCCAACCGTTATGTATTTGTGCACTGAATATCGTCTCGTATTAGTTTTATTATATCATGTAGTGTGTGCAATATATACATTTACATGCTTTATTCTTGTTTCCATAATACAATACCATAATATAAGTCGCTCAAACACCATATTGTATAAATCCCGTTATTTAGTAAGCCTAACAAAACTGTGCACTACATGTTTGTACTGTTCTGCTTGCTCATAAAATAAAACACGTGTTGCAATAAAATATATATTCAGATACACAAGAGTGATTTTGCCATGTGCTGCACTATATAATGCGGAGCATATGCATACAATATGCACTTAACGACATACGAAGCTCCTGCTCGCACGTCCTGTCCATAGTTCTCCATCCATACGACTATTTTATTTATCTCTGCATATGATCTCAACCCAACTTTCACACGTACCCCCATAAATTACAACCTAGTATTCGAATATGCTCAACTCTTTTTCATCTGTAATTCACATAGTATCCCTTTACACAAGTATATTAATTCCGTTAGCCTGGTCACTTGAATGCAATCAATAATTAATCCACGACCTTCACACAACCAACAAAACACTGTGTCTGTATATCATGTATGCAATACATAAAATTATAATGTTCATTCTAAAATACCATTTTTATAATGATTGATGCACACCGTTCATCTGCTCAGTTATTTTAATGTCACTCATTTGAAAAAATGCATCATGTATCTGAAATACAAAGCATTGTACGTATAAAGGAAATAGAATATGCACATGGAATATATTTTCCAGCAAATTATGCATAAAGGAATGTCATTTACTAAGTTTTGTTAATTCGGTGATTCTGTTCCATATCTGTTCTCAATTTTCATTTTACATTCCGCTCTTTGTCTTATAGTATGTAGTTAAAATTATTTTCAGCATAAATTCCGGGATATCATTTTTAATGCATTTCAGTTGTTAAAATGAGTCAAGAAATTAGTTTATGGCATTCAACATAGCTAGAAAACATGCATTATAATAGTGCAAACGACACACATTTTGCGAGCTATGAATTGGCCATTTCATGTTTAGTTCAAAATGAGGGACAACAGCCATCTTGGTTTTGTATTAAAATTCCATATTTTGACATTTATTCTATGATCCTTGAAAAAAATTTGAATTAAAACTTTTAAATGAAATTTTGTAAACTTATATATTATCCGCCACATTTTCTAATATATCTTACATTTGAGATACAACTTCTGTATTTTGCTATTCATTCCTCCATGACCTATAGAAATGTGCATAAAATAGATAGAACAAACTCATAGAAAACATGTAGCTTCCATTGAAATTTACCTAAACTTAAACATCGTCGGCCATGTTTTTCAATATAGCCGATGGCGGCCATCTTGAATATGAGATACAACTTCCATTACCATTAGAGACTTGCATACAACACAAAAGCGATTAATCAATCTTGAATTGAAATTTAGCTAAACGACTATTTACTTTCGGCCACTTTTTCCAATATGGTCGTCGGCGGCCATCTTGGGTTTGAGATACGACTTCTATATTTGATAATAATTCCGTCATGACTCTTAGAAGCTTGCATACAACAGATTAATTTGAATCTAAACTTTAAATGGAATTTAGCAAAACTTACATATGACGGGCTATTTTTTTCCAACATTGCCGCCGGCGGCCATCTTGTCTTTGGATAAAAAGTTTGTAGGGTCCTTAGGTACTTCCATACCAAAGGGGACCTTTGCATCATGACTTGAAGTCAATAGTCACTTGACAAGCCTACTGTAACTAGATCTCACCATGTGCATAGTGGATGTTTAACATACATAACGTAAGGTATCGGTATAGGTTTATGACCATCTGGGGATCCAGTAGGCCAATAGCCGTTGGTAGAAGCTGATGACCATCTGGAGATCCAGTAGGCCAATAGCCGTAGAGTAGTAGCTGATGACTATCTGGGGATCCAGTAGGCCAATAGCCGGAGAGTAGTAGCTGATGACTATCTGGGGATCCAGTCGGCCAATAGCCGGAGAGTAGTAGTAGCATGATGACCACCTGGGGATCCAGTAGGCCAATAGCCGTAGAGTAGAAGCTGATGACCATCTGGGAATCCAGTAGGCCAATAGCCATGTGTAGTAGCTGATGACGATCTGGGGATCCAGTAGACCAATAGACTTAGAGGCTGATGGGATTTGTGGATAAGCAAACAGCTTATCTGCTAGCGTATTCCTAAAGCCTGATACGGACCAAAACAATAAGTTATAAGCATTACGTGTGTTTCATTGAATAGCGAACTATACAGGCCCTGATCAGACTGTACGGTCAGCTGTGAGAGGAGAAGTAGGGCTTATGGGGTTTACAACCAGTGTAGAGCCAGATCGGACTGTGCATCCACACAGTCTGATCAGGAACTGCACTCTTCGCTATTCCATCAATGAAACACACGCCATGTTTCTAACAAGGAATATTTATCGTTATCAGGCTACAGGTGTGTGTGATTTGATCAGGAGCTACACTGGTCACAAATCCCAAAAGCCATATTTCTCCAGTCACAGCCACATACATGTAAACTGTTCATATTCGTTGTATTGCTGTTTCTTGATTGTTCTTGTGTAAATGACATGCATCAACATTTTTTCACTTTAACCCTTAGACCGCTACACACAACAATTGTCGTCTGCTGTTGCTTTTATATCTTGCCTTATTTCTCAATACAAAACAGGGTTTGACAGCACTTCAGAATGTTGTAAATTATTCTAAAGTGCTGTCAAAGAATGTTTTGATGATAAAAATGGAAAATATAAAATAAACAGCGGACGACAAACACAATAAGATAGCGGTGTAAGGGTTAAACGGGACAACTTAGGGACCCCATTGTGTTTAATTTAGATGGGGCTCATTGCAATTAATTTCATTGCTGTGTCTGTTCATGATTGAAAATGACAAAACGTATTCAACGAGTGATTAATTACAGGGGAACATTTCTAAACAGGACACCCTGGGGACCTCCCAGGGTGTCCGGTTTAGAGGTTCCACTGTATGTGACAAATATTATTGTTGCATTGAAAACTCCACTGTGATTTAGCATTGGTTGGTAGAAACACAGTATCGGCCTGGATAAATGATGTTGCATTTGTGGCCGGTTAAGTACTGCAACTATGACCGGATATCTAGGGCTTATGCAATATGTGGCCAGTCAAAATGACACCCATACATTTAAAGGTACATGCCCACTCAGTAGGCACAAACTGTTCTTTATATCAGAGTCATCACCTGAGACATTTTCTGGCAAAACAAACATTCATTCACCATTACCCCACGTATTGATTGGCATTATTATACATTTTATATCAGATGTAAATGTCCACACTGATATCAGGGGCGATAACCGTGTTTCTTTACAATGTTAACGGCCATTACTATTTATTGTCTGTATTTCTTTCTTGATGTGCAATGATCATACTTTATAATCTGTCGAATATTTATTTTGTTCAAGTGACACATTTAATTAGTATAAATAATTAAAAAATATCATACCTCATTTGCATATGAAAATAGCATGTTACCATCGCGCATCACTATCAGTAAAATCAATATTACTAAATGATTATACATGTATCTGTATAGCGGGCACTCGTAACAGAAGTACGTGTCGCTTCGTGTCGGTATCCGCATAATTATGAGACACGCCATGTAATGTTGTACCTTTGTACATGTAAATGCTTTGATTTAACAACGGCACTGGCTCCATGACCTTGCATGTCGGGACCGACTAGTTAAAGGTGCATGCCCACTCAGTAGGTTATAATATAGGGAGGCGGATCGGTTTGTATATATCTGTAGAAATGACATTTTCCGGCAAAATAAACATTTGTTCACCATTACCCCATGTATTGATTGGCATTATTATACATTTTATATCAGACGTAAATGTCCACACTGACATCAGGGGTGATAACCGTGTTTCCTTAAAATGTTAACGGACATTACTATTTATTATCTTTATTTATTGTTTAGTGTGCAATGATCAAACTTTATAATCTGTCAAAAATATTATTTTTTCAGGTAACGTATTTCATTAGTATAAATAATTAAAACAAATAGCAATATATGTATTTGTATGCATCACCTGTGACATTTTACTTGTGAAATTATCATGTACAGTATTACGGAGCCCCGCAGGGGACATGGATTATTTTTATTACCGTAATTCGTTTCCACGTAATAACAATTTGTTCCCTCAAGTTAGCAATGCGTTCCCTCGAATTAACAATTCGTTCCCACGATATTATAATTTGTTCCCTCGAATTAACAATTCGTTCCCACAAAATAACAATTTGTTCCCTCAATTTAACAATTTGTTCCCTTGAATTGACAATTCGGTCCCACGATATAACAAGTTGTTCCCTCGAATTAACAATTCGTAACCACAAAATGACAATTCGTTCCCTCAATTTAAATCGAATTAACAATTCATTCCCACGAATTAACAATTTGTTCCCACATGGGAACGAATTGTTAAATTGAGCGAACAAATTGTCTTTTCGCGGGAACGAATTGTTACTTCGAGGAAACGAATTGTTAATTTGTGGGAACAAATTGTTAAATTGAGGGAACAAATTGTTATTTCGAGGGAACGAATTAATAAAAAAAAAAAATTATACCCCTGCAGGACTCTGTACACTATTACTTTACTTTGTCGTTTACAAATGTTTGTGATCTCGAGAATGATAGCATATCTTTTTTTGTTGTATATTTTGAATATCTCTTTCACCCCTAAATATCTGACATTGATAGTTCCATGCTCATTTCTGAACTAGTCCATCAATCAGATAAGGGGTGTTTTTAAAATGCCAAAAAAGTACTTACAAACACTGCATATCCTGATCTTGTAACAAGCCGTCTCATCTGGATCTACAGTGTTTGCAAATGTTTGTTTTAAGGTGTGTAGGGATGAATGGGTTAAACTTGCATTTGAACCTATGTTAAAAGATTTACATACGAGTTGTATTGTGTATTCAGACTTTATGTTGTACATGTACATGTATGCTGTGTGGGTGGTGGTCGGGTGAATGCGACGGTGTAAATTAACGGTAGGGGTTCGTTCTTATAGGAATCACGATTTGCCTGGTTTGACCCTCCTGCAGGTACGTTTTTATCTTTGGCTCTTTTGTTACCTGGTAGTTGAATTGGGTTATTGCGCATTATACAAGTGGTAAGATTATTACTGATCCTATTGATTTTGGGAGGGGGGCCAAGTGGCATCAGATCAGGATTATTCTGATTTCAGGGCTGAATATATAGATTTTTTATTGTAAATATTCAGTTCTGATTTTGGGATTTTCCCCCCATTTGTTTACATGTACTTGTACAGGTAATATATGGGATTTAGTACTAAACCCATTGACCCGACCTTAAATGACCTTAGCTGTTGATAGGCCATTAAACCCTAACAAACAAACAAAGATGTATTCTGTTATGTATGTGTCTATGTTAGCAACACCTTTCTTTTTTCAATAACTTAAGCTTCATCGATTATGATACTATTTAGCCACAATGTAGGGATGGTGCTTTGTTTTGCACATGACCCACATCCGACCACCCAAGGTCAAAGTTTGT